>JAQFXW010000958.1:0-16311 GCA_034693945.1 Dendrobaena attemsi
AATGGCTACACGACAAACGTGAAACACGTGATACACTGATAAGCACTATACTAGCAGTTGTGTAGATGCTGCAGCATACAAAACACTTCACATGATCTGCCTTATACAGCACTTGATCTGATGTTGACTTTGAATTGCTTGTATGCAGGAAGTCACAAGCCTGATTGTTTACATCTACATTCAAATATAGTGAACAAAATAGAAAATGGATAATTTTATAGTAAAAAATGTTAGTAGCAGTTCGTGAATGAGGCAAAAAACTTAAAAGTGGTCCTTGCAGTTCAAAAGGTTGAAAACCTCTGCCCTATGCCAGACATGATGTGTGTAAGTTGGGTCACATTTATTGTTTGCGGTTAAGAGGCTTTTAATGGAAGTACTTCAGCTGTGTTATGTAAACGCCCGTCTTGGCTTACAGTTTCACTGCGTTTGGCCCGCCACACTAGCTAGATCTTTACCTTATTCTTTCAACATCGTGACTTACCTTGAGTTTGATCCAATTCATCATGTCGTGATTTCTTTCCTGAAGTCCTGGAAATTGTCTGTTTAATGTTCATGGGCTGAATCTATGCGAAGTACTCTAGAATCTGGACTTGATACTTAAAAATAGAAATAGTATTCGCGATGCCAGTAATCGTTGTGGTGGCAGCAACATTAGGGGTGTTAATGGGATTTGTGGTGGTAGTGGTTCATTCATTGTCATTCATTATAGACATTTTTATATAGCACTTTCTCAAGAACATACTCAGGAACACTTCCAGTTCAGCCACTACTGGAAAAAATTGATTGATTTGTAAACCTGGGTAAGTTGGTACAATGAGCTGAAGTAGTTATAGTAATAATAATAACTGTAATAACAATATGTACTTATTTGTCGCTAAACTCCACATCAATTGATCATAAATTCAAAACAAGCCAATATTAATGAACCATCAGATAGAGACCATCCAACAAATGAGAATGATATTGGTCGACAATTATTTAAACAGCCAATGATGGCAAACGCGTAAAATTCTTCCAACGATATATTGTTTGTGTTTGACAATGCAGATAATGGAAAGCGCTTGTCGCTTCTGGTGACGCACGGAGCGACTCAAATTCTTCTTCATGTTCTCATATTCGAGGCAAAACAGGCGGACGCTTCAGAGGAACTGCTCATCGCAGTGCACCAGCTCATCTCAAAAGTTGGACCCAAAGGTCTGATGACTGCCACGCATTCTACGTTAGCCAATAACTGTAGCCAGTTGTTTGCCATGCTTACCTGTAACCAGTTGTGGAGTTAGGCATAATCTTGATTTAGACATAAGCCGGATTTAGGCAATAGCCAGATTTAGGCATAAGCTGGATTTAAACATAGACCTGATTTAGGCATAAGCCTGATATAGGTTTAGACCTGATTTAGGCATAAGCAGCTGAAGGTACAGGTCAGAGATTCAAGAGCCTTACAATCCACAGTGGCCTCAAAAATCGCAAGCGATTCAGAAATGTATGTGTATGTTTCCATGGTGTAAATATCTAATAAAGGGCATCCAAGTTTCATGTCGCATGGCAGCTTGCTAAGTCTGAATCCAGTGCTGCTTGTAATGCAGAGAGTATGACTTTGAACGACCTCTAGGACGATTGCTAGGTAGAAACGTTGATTGAGCAAGTCCTTTACTCACAACCGTCCTTTGTAGTAGTGTCGACGACGGACATTCGTGGCGTTTCATAATTAGTGTTCTTCTTGAGTAGTGGTTCTTGCACCATGTTGTACCTGTCTCATAGTATAAGCTTGTCTAAAATATTGGTGTGGCAAGAGTCTGGTAAATCAATTTGTTTCAATCACCCGGAGTCAGATCTATACCTGTTTCCTCAATTATTGTGGAAGTGGTCCAGCTGCAAACCCAGAGTATATGGCCTGCCTTTCTTGTAGGAATCAAACCCTGGTTCATACAACTCATTGCTTTGCAGTTTCTGTCAATCTATAATAGCTCGTTCCTCTTTTTTTGTCTCGACAACCAGATGTACTTCCTAATATTATTATACAGTGCAGCCGTCTCAATGGATGCAGTGCTTGCGTTGATTCAGAATTTTATCCAAGTTCACACAATTAAGATTACCTCTAAGGCCAAATATATGACTACGATTACCTTTGCTTCCAAGTTTACGATTGTGACTGTCTTTGATTCAAAGTTTAAGACTGTGATTGCCTCTGAGACCCTATTTGCCCTTCTGTTTAGATTTGTAATTGCAATTGTAATGTTCAATTTATAAAGCGCCTCATAGAGAACCCTCAACTGAGGCGTTCCCGACCCAGTCAGCCGAAAACACATTAACTAACAGCATAGTCTTCAGAGGCCAGCGAAATGCAGAGGGGAGAGGGAGAAAAGTTCTAGCCTCGGGTCAAGAGAAGACGAGTCCAGTCTGAAGGTCAAACATAGACAAAGCTTCAGTTTTAAGCCGTGGCAGATCTCATGAGAGGAACAAGTAGAACCTTTTGAGAGACAGATCGCAAAGTCCTACGACCAATCAGCATGTTAGCTGTTTGCATAGTCAACCAATTGTTATTACTTTCACTTTTATAGTTGTTAAATCTAAATACTGATAGTTGACCAGTTGTATTTTACTGCGTTTTGTAGATCATAAATTCTGTGTGAAGGCGCGTCTATATCAAGCGCTCGGCGTTTCATTGAACCTTCTGCGTCACTACAGCAATCATCCGCGAATTCTCCTTCCAATTACTTACGTTCTCAAGCTCTACTCTGCCGATGGTCAGTCAACGTGTTCGTTGTATGAATTGAACATTCATGTATACGTTCCTAACATCAAGTTAGCTACTTTGGCCTTAATTGCCTCTGTGAAAGAGAACATATGGATTGCTGTTTGTTTCTCAATGCTGACTCAGTTTCAGAGATTTAAATCTCAAGCTAGCACAGAGACCCTAAATGGTGTGTCGTCCATTCAGATGGTCAAGCAGCGGTGAAGGATCTCACCACATCAGTCATTTTAAGATTAAGAGGGTGTAGGCCATGAAGTCTTATCTTTCTCCTTTGAGTCCTTGTCGGGAAACGCTTCTGAGTAGACCTGCTCTGTAGGATGCGAATACAAAAGTTCTAATACATGCAATGCAATACAAAGGCCATATACAGTGGCTATGAAAAAATGCATACATTACATACATTACTGCATGTCATAGTGGTGCATGTAGCATGTTATGCACGGTTGGTGACCAGTCTAGCGTTTAGCTGACTGCTTGCATGGGCTGTCATTGGCTTACATGCATCCATGTATGGCATTGTATGCCAATATGATCACATGTTGGCTATAATATATACTATGCAGATGTGCCTAACTCGTAGCATTGAACTTTTCTGAATGATTTATGCTGTGGTAAATGGTTTGCTTATTGTTTCACAGCTGTAAATGCGTCCTATCTGGGTAAGAATGGAGCTGTGACGTGTCTCTTCAAGATATTCCCGCTCTGTCAGCGAAAGAACCTGCTGCTGCTCAAGTACGCTCTCGAAACACTCAGCCTCCTAGTCAAGTCCAGTTAGTATAGTACTACTGAATTGTGGCTAGTGTAACGTGACCGTGTATGGATTTCATGACTCAGTCACTTTTAAGTCGTGTGTCATTGTCTTGAGGATTGCATGTTAAATTGGCATCTCTAGATATTGAGGTATTGATATTGTAGACATAACCCTAACCCTAATTTATTCCGTAACCCTAACCCTAATTTCAACGCTAACCCATTTAAAATTGTTCATATGTTCAAATGTTTCCTCTTGATAGGTAGTCCTAGTCAGTGGGTCAAAGGACCTTTCTGGACTTTCCATTTGTTGCTCGAAATTCTTGTGTCACATGATATTGCATCAAAAAAAGGTTAAAAAATTTTAACCGCTCGCACGCGAATGTCCTCTTTAGGCTTCTTAACCAAACCCTAACTTCAATGATTACCCTAATTTAACTGTAACGTATTTCTATCAAGAAAATAAGAAAATGTGTGATTGATGACAAAATAACATTAAATATTTTGCGAAATTTTTGGGCCCCCCCTTTACTGAATTTCTAGATCTGCCGCTGCTCAACATTGAGTCAAAAACTCTGCATATAAACTACAGGGTGGGCAGCGATGTCAAGAAATCTCTACCTGTCCTTATATGCCAAAACCTGTGTTTATGTAGTCTTGGTTGTAATGATGGCCATCTTTGACGTGCTTGGACCGACCTTTCTCACTATTAATCCTCTTTGTGACATGATGGATTAGTTTTTCATGCATTTTGAAACATGCTCGTTGTTACAGGGTTGAGTGCACTTGTTATTCTGTTGGGCTATAATTTAGACAATTACAATAGAAAATGAAACAATTTCTTAAAAGCTTTATACAAATGTCGAGATAAACTAAAAACTAATTTGATTGAAAATGACCATTTTCTTGTCTGAATAACAAGTACATCTTATGACAATTTACAGAAAGCAGTTTGGCATCTATCTGATTGCAATTGGTGTAGGAGTAAACTAGAAGGGTCACAAATAGCAATTCATGCATTATAATATTCTACGAAATAAGGGGTAAATAATACAGAATATGGAGCAAACGATATGCAGATATTATTCATAAAACTGATGTATTTTTGTTGCAGAAAGCAACGCGGCACGTGCAGTCGGTCAGGGAGGAGTGGCGGTTCTCCTTGGCATGTTCAGTGACTGGCATAAACAGGACACAAAGAACAGACACGTCGGAATACGAAAGGCAATTCTGTCCGTCATCAAGAACCTTACAAACATCAGTCGGTTTCATTTCCTACTGTAATTGTAATTATTCTATTCATAGATTTCTAAAGCGCCTCTTTCAGTACAACCTACCGGTAATCAGAGGCGCTCCCAGTGCGTAATTATGTGTAATTATGTGTAGTGAAGCTCATCGAAGTTGCTTCCAATATGAGACAATGGTCCATTCAGAGATTCAAATCTTGTCAAAATGATGCAATGTTGTGGTTGCTATTATGTGAATAAGCTGGTTCTCAAAAATTTTGCTTTTGTGGGAGCTTTAGAAATCTCAAGATTATGATGTACGTTAGCTAGGATGGTTTACAAAGCCAAACTTGAGAATTTTAAATTCAGTCACATTGGTATTTAATGATTTCCTATTGAATATCTATCTATCCATACCACATAGGCGCTACCTACAGCTTCATTAAGGACTGATGCAACGTTGGTGAAATGATATGTAATGACAAACTGAGGGTCATTCCCAGTTGAAGTCAAGATGGGAGTGTGATTGTCTCTCGTCTCTTCAACAAAGTGTGGATGAATTCGGTGAAGAGGAAAATTCTTTTAAAAGCAATCTGAGTACAAGTGTAAATGCCCTATCCACTTCTTTTGTATTGTATTATACTTGATCTTAGACCTATGGGTATTTTAAATACAAGTAGGATACATTTTCATGCAAGTATGTTAAATACAAGTAGAAAATGCTTATTTGAGAAAAGATTTTAAATGTTGGTTCATAAGAAATTACTTTCTTATGAAAAAGTGCAATGTTTGTGTACAAGAGCGATTTATGTACTTTTTACTTTTTATTCAAGAAGTTGCTTGCTGCTGACGATGCTATAGAAGTTATCGTAATAAAAATAGAAATTACAAACAGCAATAAGCACAATTTCAAAGTATAATAGAATTGAACTATGTCTTTGTGTAAATGAGGCGATTCGATGTGTTAACTCTAATTCGGCATCAGCGCTGTTGTTGGGAGTGCCTCTGATTAATTAAAATTCATATACAGGCTCTACAATGAATACTTCAATACAATATAATACAGTGCATTTGTCTGTGCAGAGTCTGGTTGTGATGCTCTGATTGAGGCGGATGGTGTTTGCGTTCTATACGTCGCCTGTCAGGAGACGATCGACTGTCGTGAGGTGGAATCGCTGATCTACACGGCAAGCATCATCATGCGCAAGTGCTTCCCTCGCAACCATCTTCCGCTTCAGTCCCTCAAGAACCCTCTCATCTTCCATCTGCCGGTCGACGACCTCCTGGAAAACTCCAACTCGGCTGATCTGCCACAAGGTAAGCATGCAATAAATGCATTAAATATTTTTACAGTGCCTTTGTACTTTTCAAATGTATGCATGTATTGTATTGTATTGTAATGTATTGTATTTACAGACTTCTCTAAGCACCTCTTACAGTATGACCCAATCGAAGGCACTCCGAGTGCATTTGAGTCTTTGAGAAAAGATAAATTTTAATGAAAAGTAGAAGCGGTAGAACTCCCAGTTGAGATTATGGAACAAGTAAGTGAGGGAAGGTCATTCCAGAGCAATTAGCTTAGCAGATGCATAGCTATGATGCTGGGCAGTCGCAATTTGAGATCTAGGTTCCAGAAGCTCAAGATGATCTAAAGAAAGAAGACAGCTGAAATAGGCTTTTGAATCAGGTGCAGAGTTTGCGCAGAATTTGACCCAAAGAAACTGTGTAGGTAAGAAAGAAAATTTTAAAGTGGATACGGGTCAATAAGAGAAAGCCAATGAATGTGGAGATTTGAGCATGTATGTATAAATTTATAAAACTCCCTTAAACATTGCACACCAATCAGAGGCACTCGTAGTATGGATATAAGGATGAACATATGCATGGGTTTGTGTTCATACGTATTTAGCTACATCTTTATTATGCTCCACTCTCTAAAGACTATGAGCATTGATGAATGGCGCTGAGCAATCGTATCTGAAGGATACACACAGTTTACACACTGTTCTTATATTGCCCCCAAGGTTTAGAGGATCGGCTACTTGTGAAAAAGTTGTGAACCTTTTTACACTGTAGACGCTAGATTTCACCCCACAATAAAATATTTCTAACACATTGAATAATGGTGTTTACGGTCTTCAATATCAGCAAACATATGTATTTTAGCAAACATAAACACTCAACGATTGATTAACTGACTGTGTATTTTATGTAAGTAAGATTTAGCATTTTCAGAACTCCTATTATCGCCTAAAAACTTAAGTCACATATACCTAAAGAAGAAGATTCCAGTCCTCTGTCAAAAATTCTTCCCCTAATCCACCGGATCCTCTGCTTCCAAGACTTTCTCATCCTCATCGAAACCCACCATAACAACTGCTTTGCCTCTCTCTGACAACTGAACTTTTACCTCTAATGGACTTTGATATCTGGACAACCTTTCTAACATGACCTAGCTATTGTGAATAAGCTGAAGCCTTGCATTCTGCTTTGCCTAATACATGCTATGCTGTTAAGACTTTATAGTAGACAAGTAAGAAGTCTGCCGTTTCACTCCGTGTGTGCGTTAACTTGTGCAGGTGAAGAACTTGGTTATGAAAGTTCTCTGGACAATGATGATGACATGAGCAGTGATGATGACCCTGAAGTTCGCAAGGTTGACTCTGATGTAAGTTGTTGAAATCGTGGTAGCTCGTGAGCATTGGCAAAATTCTCTTTTATTATACTGTATGTACCGTAAATGGAAGCTGAATTGCACTCTATGACAGAAACAGTCTGAAACATATAGATGATAGGAATATTGAAGAAACTGTAATGAACAATTTTAGTTCATTTAGTTTATAGTCTATGCATGTCAAGATATTACTGAAAGTTGGAACTTGGCTTTAGGAGTGTAGGTTGTAGGTAGGTAGTATGTTCACTGGACGGTCAAGCCAAAATCTATTGTGCCTGAAATTATCTGAAAATAATTGTATCTGTAAAATTTTGTTCAATATCAAGTGGAACATTTGCAGTTAACAGAATTGAATGCCTCAACGGCTTGCTTGTCTAAATACCTACCAACTCTTGCACTAAACAGGAAAAGTTCACGTTACAGAAATTGAGTTTATGGCTTTTTTTCAGGTAGTTACCCATTCAAAATTGACATAGTTCCTTGAATAATAGAGCTATTAGAGCTGTAAATAATTTTAGTCATTACTAATTTTAGTAATTAATTCTTATATAATTTAAATTAAAATCAATTAAAATGCAATAGACTTGGGTTTGCTGTGATGTGTTTTGGTTCATTATGTTTTCAGGAAGATGGTGAGACTGATTTATCGTATGATAAAAGTTACCAGCGATCGTGGGATGATTTGAATATGTATAAATCGTTTTTCTCTGAACTCTACGAATATGACGTAAGTTGTGACTGACAAATTTTATAATTACAATGACCAAAGAGTGAAAGTTTCATGCAACCAACCAGTAATTGAACCCTTGTATAGTAGACATACGTAGGAGAAGAGATTTCCATTAAGCTGGCATTACTCTATCCACATTTCTGTCCTGGTGGGCATTTGAACTTCTGTGGCCCTGATGTCTCGGTTAACAATCACATACTCCACATGCAACATGGTAACTTACCGAAGGAGTAGAACTGAATGTGATAAAATACTGAATTGCAGAATTTTAGATGTAGATTCTTGACGAGGAGGTAGCATGCAGCCGTGCACCATTCAAACTAGTCATAATATAAAAAATATCAAACTATGAAGAGATTGAAGGCTTAATGAAATTTTTGGGCTAAATTTGTAGTCTTAGCACTAAACCAGAGACCAAAGTTGATAGTATCAGATTGTAAAAGCAGTAAGTAAATATGAAGACTAGACTGAGGAATGCTGATGAGCAAAAGCAATGTTGAATGATTTACAGTGAATGTATTATGTGGGGGTTGGGGGGGTTGGGGTTGGAGCAGGAGCTAATGCCAAAGTTGTATGGATGCAATGAAGTGGTTTTCTTATATTCATTGCGCAATGTTGTAAGATACCCTTAATTATTGCATTTTTTAACTTGGGGTGATACTAATACCTCAGGACTATCCAGAGAGGTGTTTTTCAGGAACGGTATCCCACTTACCGGTACTTAAATTAAATTTTGTCAGTTTAATGCTTGAATTAATGGTCATTGTGTAAATGAGTTGAATATTTTTGAATAACAGGCATTGATAGAGCTTGATTCGACGTTCAGCACATTGACCAATTCCTCTTCGTCAGCGCTTAGGCCTAACTCTCGGACAACAAAACCAATCTGTCGTTCATCCATAGACCTCCGCAAAAACAGTAACTCATTGGTCTCGATCCGATTGGACGGATCCTCACTGAGAGAACCCAACCAGTTCCTCAGTGAAAGTGTCCAAGAGACTCAAGTGACTGCCCTCAACCTCGGCTCATCTCATCTCACTGCGCCCGACTCCTTCCATCTGGAAGCTGATCATTTGTCAAACGGAAAAGACGCCCGTAGTTGGTCGATACCTTCGATTTTTGCTGGCGATGCCTCTGTGAAGATTGCAAAGAATACACTGGCATTCACGCGCAGTCCGAAAGTCAAACGGAAGAACGTGGCCAAGACGACTCCTGTGGGAAAGCAGAAAAAGTCAGCAAAGTCAAAGAAGTCTGCCATCGATGACTGGCTGACCTTCGACCTCAGCGTCGTGATGTCAACGCTGACATCATCCGAGGTATGCAGCGAAGACTACTTGAACGAGTCGAGGTTGGATAACGCGGGGAGCGATGACGACGACCCTTGGATGTTGATCCACGGAGATGGAACATTGCAGCAGAAAGTGGACGACCCTGAGATGTACGTGAAATTGGCGATGCAGACGGCAAGTGTCGGCGTCTTCAATAAGTTGGCGTATCCAGAGTTTTATGGTCACTGCGTACCTCTGTTCAAGGAACCGCTCTTTGAAAAGAAGCTTGGCATGCAGAGGTCAGATTCCATCTTTAATCTGATTATGGCAAGGCCTAGAGCTTATCTGTACTGATATAATCTAACATTTGTAGGGGGATTAGAGTAATGGATAACACACTGACATGAAGCTCGTACGAGCCGAATGTGGCTCAGGGAAGACCCTTCATGTTAATTCAGCCTTTCTCGCTTGACGGTGGCGCTTTAAATTGAGATGTTTGAGGAATTATGTCTTTCATGAATGCAAACGGTTAAATTTAACTCCTGTAATTGCCTGTATTGTTCATTCATACTATATTTTTTAATTATTCTGTGGTCTGTTTGTTTGAGTGTAACAAACAAAGATTATTATTATCGTATATCTGTCCCCTAGAACTGTTGGGCTTCCTGCTAACATGGTATCTGGCAGTTAGGCTCTAATAAGGACATATGATAAGAGGTTTTTAGTATCTTGAAAGAGTGTTGTCTTGCTGACTTACTTAGTATATACCTGTTGTTGTTGGTGGCTTCAGGCAGATGATTTTTGAGGACATTGACCGGTTCATAAATCCAGAACAGGTAATCGACCGAGTGGTCTACGACCTCGATGCCATTGTGGCGACGTCTGTTGAAAACGCAAGACCGCATCTCAGGAATAACGACGAACTCAGGTGCTCATCATTTCTCCAAATCCCAGAATCTGTTTGTGTGCATTTTTTGTGCTGCTATTCAAATGTGATGTGTGTTTACGTATTACGTATGTATTAGGTATGTATTCAAATCTGTGTGTACTGTGTATTCTATTAAGACACTTACTATAGCGCATTTTATGAACTTCAGAAAATGTCTGCAGGTATGCTTTACCAACTTATGTACACAACTGGATTTTAGCCTTGGTTGGTGCGTCACTACCAAGCCGCCTAGCCTTATTAAGGGAGCGTGGTAGTGTAGTGGTGAAAGGTTGCAGGTTCGAATCCCACCCGCCTCGTAAGGACCTTGAGCGAGTCCTTCACTCACAATTGCTCGCAGCGCTTCGGCGTGTAAACTCCGACACACCTCCGGGCTGTAGTTGGGACCGCCTCTGAGTAGTAGGAGACTTCAAGGGGCGGTATAGAAATGTGTGAATAAATAAATAAATAAATAAATTAAGATGGCAATGTCTAATACTCTGTCATAGGTAGGTTGCAATGTAACTATATCACGGTTGTAAGCTCAGTTGAATTAGAAATCCAGGTCCTTTGTCATCTTATACCAGAATTTTGTGTACAAATTATAATGAGTTTTTTTTAAATTTTGGATGTTAAGTGTTGACATTTGTGCTTAAAATCTAGAATGAAACAAATACATGAGTTTTTCATTGTAGGGTTTCACGAAAGGACTGTTTATCGGATGTGTTGATGTTCAACTCTCAGTTTGAATCTGGTAACCTGCGCAAAGTTGTTCAGGTAGCTTCTACTTTAAATATTGCTCTTTCTAATCTACACTAATATTTTCTCAAATTTCTAGAGCTGATATACGAGAAAATAATTAGGCACTCTTTCATACAATCGGCACAAATTTTATGAAAGAGTGCCTAATTATTTTAAACAAGGACAGTAATTGACAGAGGTCATGCTAATTAATTCGTTTATTCGGTTTGACGGACAGCTACAGCAGATTGCATTTTAGTCTCTGTGTAGCAGACAAGCAACACAAAATCATAATGAGGATCATCTTGTGGTCCGCTTTGTCTTTTAGTGTGACACAAGTAGAGTGGTGTTCTAGATGAATTTAGCAATAGCAATTGAGACTGTGAATAGGTTAATTTTTTCATAGGACTCTGTAGCATGTGTACTCCCAAAGTTGTTACATGTATTGTGATAACCCACGTCCAACTGAATCCACCCTATAAACTCCCCGAATATTTCCTCGTAAGTGTCACTTGCCTCTCTGTGTAGAAATAAGTTTTTGTTATATTGATGATGACAATACATTTACAGTAACTGATTTATTATCCGACGTAATGTAGTCTTGGTGTGGTGCTGGGATTGCAGATACGTCAGTATGAATATGATCTGGTGCTCAATCCAGATATTAACACGAATCGTTTTCATCAGTGGTTCTACTTTGAGGTCAGCAACATGGAAGCCAACGTACCGTATCGGTTCAATCTTATCAACTGCGAAAAGTTGAACAGCCAGTTTAACTTCGGTATACAGAACCGATTTGCTTCAATAGAGTAATGTGAAGTAAAGTATCGTATTGTAATTGTAAGAGGCAATTGTATACCAAATGGCACCTAGGGTGGACAGGTTGAGACGCAAAGAATTTTTTGCTAAAATGTTATACAATTGTATGTAAACCAAAGTGGGTTAAGGCAGTTGGTATTTAATAAAGAATATACTTACTTACTTAAATGCCACATTCTACAATGCAACTCAAAAGTTAGGCACAGGCCCTAGATTATTCATGAGCGTCGTCAGGTTTGGTAACCAGTTATTTATTGCATGTTTCAATCATTATTAGTTCTAAGCATTATTTAATTTTTTTTATGCTATGATGCACAATGCAGTTTACACCACGGCAAGACATACATACAGGGTGGGCCCAAAAAATGATCCCCCTACGTGTTTTTGCTGATATTTCAGCCAAAAGAAGAAATTTTCAAATGAAATTTTATAGGCTGAAAGGCAATTCATATTCATGCATAACTGCAAAATTTCACCAAAATATTTCAAACACAACAAAAGTTATTCAACTTTCAGTTATGTCACCCACTGTTTTTTGATGGTTCAAAAATTACCCTGGGCCCGCCTTGTACATCTGTTAATTACAAAAGGGTTATATTCGGCTTCTGCAATTGCCAAATTATTCACTAATACTGTGACTGTGATCATAATGCGTTCTGTCACTGTGAATTATTGATAATGAACAAAGACATATTATTGATTCAAGAATGCTATTAGAAGAAATCTAAGAACATTGCCTAAGAAGAACCGAAAGTACTGAAAGGTGATGAAAACTACTAGCACTATATTTGAGAGACAATGAACAATATGCTGTAATTCTGATAGTTTGCCCTTTGTTTATCTGTCCTACTAAAAGTTTCAAATGCCATGTTTCTGGAGTTCTGTCAATTTCTTAGTCAATTTCATCGCCCGGACTAAATACAACCCAGTGCTTCATTCACCGGAACGTATTGCCGCAGCATTGCGCCTAATAAGGATGTTATCCCGGCAAATTTCTAAATTGCAGTCTAATAACTAACGTTCTGTGTTACAGGCATGAGGCCGGTTATGTATTCAGTTGCCGAGGCAATGCAGGGTCGGCCGTACTGGTTCCGTGCTGGAACAAAGATCTGTTACTACAAGAACCACTTTGTTCGGAGTTCGCAGACGACGGGAGGTGCTCGTGGAAAGACGTACTACACGGCGTGCTTCACGATTACGTTCCGGAACGAACGAGACGTCTGCTACATTGCATATCACTACCCCTACACATACACAATGCTTCAGGTCAGCTGTTGTCTTGTGATGTTTTGTTATATTTATACATGTTAAGAAATGCATTTTAAGCAGCTATACTTTACACATACACATACATATAGTCATATAGGCATAATTGTATATTTATATATATACATATGCATGTTGTTGTGTTTCTTGTAGTATCACGTGAAGAAATGGGAAAAGACGTGCAATACGGCTAACATTTACTTCCGTAATCAGGCTCTTTGTGAAAGTGTTGGTGGAAATTCTGTTCCGGTCCTTACGATAACATCCCATCCGACGTCCTATGACAAGGAAGGCATCAGCCAAATGAGTGAGAGCGAATTCCCATTGCCGTTTAATGAGCGAACTCTCGTTGTCTTTTAATGAGTGAATTCCCATTGTCTTTTAACATGTTTGAGTGAATTCTTATTGTCTTATTTAGGGAATTTCCGTTGTCTTTAAATGAGCAAATTTCCATTGTCTTTAAATGAGCAAATTTCCATTGTCTTTAAATGAGTGAATTTCCATTGTCTTTAAATGAGCAAATTTCCATTGCTAAAAGTGTTTGAAAGAATAAGCAGAGTTTTTTTATTTAATGACCTAAAACATCAAGTGAAGATTCTTCTTATAATATTGCCTATTTAAGATTCTTTAATGATGACCTGAGTTTGTTGATTGGGTTTTTATCTATTACTTTACTGAATTGTTTACCAGAAAATCGGCCGTACGTCTTTCTGACTTCCAGAGTCCATCCTGGTGAGAGCAACGCCAGTTGGGTCATGAAGGGTAACTTATCCCCTTGTTTACGTGTCTTGATTAGACTTACCTTACCGTTCCTTGTCATGTTTCACCTTGTGTTGACTTATTTACATTGGGGATGAGGTTGGATTAATGTATAATACACTGGCATGAAGCGCTTACAACTAGAGTTCGGTTCTGGAAAGACCTCATCAGGACACGATTCATCCTTCATTCACCACACTGTGTTGTAAACTTATATGTGTAAGGAATTGGACCCCTTGCATGGCTGCCAACAGCGACTAAATTCAACTTCTGTAATAACCTGTATCGTTCATTCGTACTATATTCATTCATTCATTCTAAGCATTTATATAGCGCCCCTTCAAGACTCGGAGGCGCTGTAATCATACTGCTTGGTGTCAGTTTGAGTTGTTAATGCACAAAGATCATTGTTATTCATTGTCATACCATTACTTTGTCTTACTTAGACAAAGAACAGATGCCCTTGGCTAATATGAAGGCAGCCTTAGGTTCGAATGACAGTCCTGGAGCATGCAGACCACTACTACTCTATCGAGAGGCCACTTTTATCAGGCTTAGTTTACCCTGTCATCTACTTTCTTTTGGTTGGTTGTATTAAGATAAGTGTAGGCCTGGTACCCACAGCACTCTTTAGTTCGGCCCTGTGTTTATAGGCTTACTTCTCGATCACGAGAGATGGGGCATGCTAGAGAGGCTGTTACAAACCTATTGATGGTTTAGAAAATCTCAGCATCTTCATAAGCAATATGAGCGACATCAGCCAGGGGCTTCTATCCCTATATCAAGCGATGGAAAACAGGGGGGAACATATATAATGTATAATTTTCAGAAATGGGGGAAGACTAGTCAGATGAGATGGAAGAATATTTTTGAGGGAGGAAATGGAAAATCATGAGTTTTTGAGCCCGGCTGCTTGGGGGGGGATAGCAGCCCCTGCTCACCAAGCAACCCTCTACTTGTCTGTTAACCCTCCCACCACGATGAGGTGCAGTTAGGACATTGGAGGGGAGTGCAATCCAAGCTGATTAAATAGAACCATCCTATGGATTTTTCGTGCTGTAAGAGTAACAGAGCGTAACAGATCTACTCTGAATAGTCTTCTAAGTGGACATTATATTATGTCCGATTTAAATAAGCTTAAGTGTGGCAAAGATAAATTGTAAATGTTTTCTGTCCCGTCAAACGGTTCTTAAAGCCAACGCACAGTAGTGTTGAAGTTCTCAAAGACGTGACGGTGAGTTACGATTCAAGGAGGTGGGCCCACTGTGCAGCTGCATCATGCACGATTTATTTGTATTTATTCATTCACACATTTCTATACCGCCCCTTCAAGTCCACTTTGAGTGAAGGACTTGCTCAAGGTCCCTACCTGTGACTTGAGTCTTAATCGAACCGGCGACCCTTCAAACTTTGTCCACTTTACTTTTCCGAAGAAGAAAGAGAGAATTGTTCCATGATAAATGGATATGTCGACCGACAGATTTAGACCTAATTAAAATGTGTTTCAAAAACGTTGAACAGTGAGTGATACGATAGAGAATGAGATAAAAACAAAGAAGACTTACCGACTGTTTTGCAACTGGTGATTCTTTCGAAACTGACTTTGCCAATCGACAGTTTCCACTTTCCTTCCCAGATGGAATGCGCATCTGCTCGTGGAAGTTGAATTACTCCAGCCAGGCAGATGCAGACCAGAGCGGCGAGATATGGCACTCCTGAATAACTATTGGTAGCCATCCTGTCGAACGAAGCCTCCTCACTAATGCTTCTGCCTCTGAGTAGTCTTCTTGAAGGGGCGCTATATATAAATGTTCGAAATGAATGAATGAACGCTGACGATGTGACGACAGACAATCGGAGCAGATCGCATAAAAATGCCCATATGTCTCTGTCAGTGTCAATTTCGATTCCAATTCTGCTAAATCGTTAGGGTAAAAACACGTGGAAAGAGCTGGAGTAGGCCTATGAGTGTGATGATGAGGAAGGAAGGAAGGCATAAAAATATTAAGAAAATTAATATGCCACGTTTTAAAATCGATGGAATATAACTCCTGCACCTCAATCGCCAATTGTTCTGCGCAACAATGACCTTCCATTGTTGTTCTAATAATTACTGGTGTTCTTCTGTTTCGATCGTATAAGACAAAACAAGGAACCATTCTTGCGAAAATGTATTGCTGCTGCCTGTTTATTGAAGCAGAGACGTACCCCCTACGGCCTACGTAGGCTTAACGTTGGTCTTCACACTCCTGCGATACGATTCACTGCCGAACGCGCTGATATTAGCCTAATGGCATTCTTTATCGTCATCATAATCGTAGTCATCATCATCATCATCATCATCGTCATCATCATCATCATCATCATCATCATTTACGCCATCATCATACCCAAAGTA
>JAQFXW010000959.1:0-16311 GCA_034693945.1 Dendrobaena attemsi
TACAAACATACGTACGTACATACATACATACATACAAACATACGTACGTACATACATACCTACGTACATACATGCATACATACATACGTACATACATACATACAATATACATACATACATAGTACATGCATACATACATACGTGCATACATACATGCATACATAATACATAAATGCGTTGTCGGCTGGGGCTTCGCCCCGATCCCATTGAGGGTTCTAGCGACCCCCTAGTCGTGAGTGGAAACCAAATCTGTGCAGGTGACAACATTTCTTAGAATAAGCCCTGATTTCATATTCTGTCTAATCAGTAATCATTTGTAACAAAGTGTTTTGCTATATTTATCCAGGTCCCATGGAACAGGCAATACGTACCGCGATAACTCGTCTTCGTCTACGACACTTCGTCTACAGACAATTCGTATCCGGACTTGATTGGCAATACGACTTGTTACAACAATTTACATAAACATTTCCAAATTAAATAATTGTGTGTTAAGACATTAAACTACTGAACTAACTAAACAAAACTAATTACAAACTGACATTGGGACAGGGCCTATTTGGCGAGTAACACCATAGCAAATATTAAAGCATTCAATAAGCCTAAACGTACAAGTGAGATTTTTTTTCGTTTGTTTTTGAAGATCTAGTTCATCCTTCAGTTCATCCATTCATTGATGGATCCTGGTGGTGCTGTGGGAAAGTCTAAGTCTCGCGGCTCGAGCGCCACGGGTTTGATTCAGACATTGCACAAGTTCTTTGCTCACTATTTCTTGAGGCATTTCGACATGTTAACTCTCCGACACAGTTCCGGGCTAGTATTATACTTGAATAAGCGTTAGGGCGATATATATATATATATATATATATATATATATTTTGAATAAGTAAATAAAATAAAAAATAAAGGCTCTAGTAAATATCTATTCCTCCATCCATTCTTTTATTCATTCATTAATTTATTCCGGGAATTTACTATAGTCGGTGTCGCCCATTTTAGAACAAACTCGTAGGAACGAATTGTTCTAACAGAGACACAGTGTAATGTGGTTCCACGACAAATCGTTCACAGACAACTGGTTCACGACAATTGGCTCATGGAAAATGGTTCACAGACATCTGGTTCACTGTGCAATATCGTGTACTAAGTAGATATACGATGAAAATGTAAATTAAATTCGAAGTGGGATGAAAGATAAGAAACATATCTACCACTGGAAGCTGGATGTACGATGAAAATCTAACGTAAACTCGAAGTTGGATGACAATAATATCATACGTCCATGAAGAGACACACTTAAAATGTAAATAACACTAGAAGTGGGATTACATTTGATAAAAGAACTACAATGGAAGCTGGAAATACGATTAAAATCTGAATTAAACTCAAAGCGGGATTAAAGATGAAAACATAAATACGATTGGAAGCTGGATATGATAGTGAGCCATTTGTCCGTGTACCATTTGTCGTGACACCATGGAAACAGCCCATGATTTGTTTTAATCTGATATCGGAATTGGAGAACGGTGTAATTTGCTCTTAATACTACAATTTAGACCTTTCTAATGTGACTTGGTTTGAACACAATTAATTTTTTGATCAAATTATCTATTCAAATCATAGGACTGCAGAATGATCTGATTTGCTCTAATCTCGGCTCAGTGCAATAAGCGATATAATTTGCTGTACTCTGATCTGAGTAGCAGAGAACATACTGTTTTCTATCATACAATCTCTGTTCTGGAGAAAATGCAATTTTATCCGTCATAAAATTACGATGGAAGCTGACTGCTGTCTTGCTGACATTTTATCATTTCCAGTCAAACTTGCAGTGTATTATGTTTATGTTTTTGTACTACTGGTCACAGTTCTTAGTTGACTTTTATTATATTGATTGGTATATTTTCTAGTTGTGCTCATTGGAGATTCGGGCGTTGGTAAGAGCAACCTTCTCTCGCGGTTTACAAGAAATGAATTCAACCTTGAAAGCAAGAGTACTATTGGCGTTGAATTTGCTACAAGGTCTTTGTTTATTCCTTAGTTGTTTAGTTCTTAATTTAATGTCTTGTTACTAATGGTTTTTTGGGTAATTAAGTAAATAAATGAACAATAAGAGCACGGCAAGAATGTGAGGTGGTGTATGACTGTATGTATGTATGTATGTACGTATATGTGTATTTCGATACCGCCTCTTAAGTCCACTATTATTCAGAGGTGGTCCCGACTACAGCCCGAAGGTGTGTCGGAGTTTTACACGCCGAAGCACTTGAGCAATTGTGAGTGAAGTTCTATTGTATCATCCCCATGGATATACTTATTTAATCTAGTCAATGAAAGAAATTTTACTCAACCTTAACAATTGTATTGTATTTTCCTTGAATCGCACAAACTGGCAATTCTCAGTAAGTTTACATTTCCAAAATGTAAATTCCAAACTAGGAACTATCCTAAATTGAGACCTGGTGAACAGTCTCTGATTTGCTGGTGATTTGGCTTGAAGCAAACCAGACCTGCAAGATAGTACAACAACATATTGATGTAAATAGTAGAAGATTCGGCCTCATGATCAATGGTGATTGAAATGACTATATAGGCACGTAAATGACCATCAATAGTTCGATACCCAAGGTAAAACTTTTGTATGTTTTTAACTATTTGTCAATCTAAGAGAGCAAATAAACTTTGATGGCATAAACGAAGACGACATATGAAGGGAAACTGGGCGCTCTTCACGGACATTGCTTTACAAAATTTCTCTTGTGTTTTACTGTGATTAAAAACTGTTGTTTAATTTTGATAATTTGACAAATTGTAACTTGCTATTTAGGAGTATGCTGATTGAGGGAAGACGCGTAAAGGCCCAGATTTGGGACACGGCGGGGCAAGAGAGATACCGAGCAATAACAAGCGCGTATGTCTTATGATTTGATCCTGATATCTTATCCAATTATTTTATTTGCTAGATTTGTAACATGCGCAAGGTCACACCAAAATGTGAATCTGAGGTATGGAAATAATACTTTAAAAAAAAATTCAATGCCATGTATATGAAAGCATCTTACAGTATTGATAGCATTCTTGCAGTTGACTCCTCTTCTTTTGCCGTGGCAGGCTGTTATTTGAAGAGGCAATATCAGAAACAATCTTAAACCTCTTTAGCATTGGAGTGGGAATGAGTTTCTCCTTTGCATCCAACAACTCAAACCCTGCCTTTGTTGTTACAATACCATTTGTAATTGTTGGTTTGATACAACACTTGGAGTCATTACAGTGTGATGATTCTAAAGTAACAACTGTACTCGCTATGATACGACATCATTTGTAGCTGTCATGATGTTAAATACTATGTTACCTTGGCACCATTAGTAGTTGTTGGAATGATAGTCTTTCGGCTGTAGTTACTGTGATTTGCCGTAATTTCAACTTCTCAATGATGATACTGATGATGAAGAAAGTCATAGTTGCACTATGGTGATAGGATGCCAGAATTTCTATAGTCATGTAGTGGTGATGATACTACTTCTTGTGCAGTTACTACCGAGGTGCGGTCGGCGCCCTCCTCGTCTACGATATCGCAAAGCATCTGACGTTTGAGAATGCTGATCGTTGGCTGAAGGAATTGCGCGATCATTCCGATGCTAACATCGTCGTCATGTTCGTTGGCAACAAGACCGATCTCAAACACATGCGATCTGTTCCAACGGAAGAAGGAAAGACTTTCGCAGGTCTGTCATTCTAGTCTTGCTGTGGATTATAAAAATGATCCTCGTGCCATATGACTGTGCTCAGCAGTCTTTTTTGATCATAACACATAATCATTGACCGCCGGGCATTGATTATCTTTATTTGACCAGCCTATAGACAATTTGAATCAATTCATCCCAGGTAGCCAAATTAACACACTCACAGTTACGGAGGAGTCTTCACCTACCCAATAGCAACCTTGCTGTCAAACTGAGTAGGCATCTATCTGTAGTCCTACCGTCCACTTTGGCTGCCAGACATTTGACATAAGGCATCTCTCAATCACAATTTGACATGTGTCAGCTCTGTCGATAAGCACAGACCAGGCTAGACCAGACTTGAAGTTGGAGCTATCAATACCAGTGACTGCCAGTACGACGTCCATGGTCGCTGTTTGTTGAAGTACCTCGCATCTCGGCAACCCAAACTAAGTGCGAGTCAACTCATTACTCGCGGTCACAGTGTTATTTAAGCATGATGTGTTAGATTGTGATTGGTCAAGTTGTCCGCGAATATAATGCGGGTGTAATGTGTGCAAGAAATATTATTGTTCACTGGTTCTCATTGTATGCATTTCTAATTACTGTTCTGCAATTTCGTGTCTACCTCACGTTTGTTTTCTGTGTCCCTTGCAATGGTTTTCTGTAGGTCACTATCTGGTTCTTTGTTTGTTCTATGGCATGAATGACATTAGAGCAACCTATGCTGACCAATTGTTTTGACTGTAAGTGTTGGTTCAGTTCCTGCTTATCACTCTGCTGTACTTGGAGAATTGTGTTATTAACTTATAATATCTGCTTTGTTCAGAGAAAAACAATCTGCTGTTTATTGAGACTTCAGCGCTTGATTCAACAAATGTAGAAAGTGCTTTTCAACAGTGTTTGACAGGTTTGTTTCTACCTCCTACATTTGAATACGTTCTTTCCAGTGATATGCTGATACAAACTGTGTAACCAAAATGCGGTTAGCATTTGGATGAATAAAGGATATACTTACTTACTTACATCATAAACCTCAGGTGATGATGATGATGATCATTTTATGATCAAGTTTTTGATGATTCTAGGTTAAGATTGTGCAGAGATCATTCTTGGTTGTAGGACCAGCTGTTTGGAATCATCTCCAGGCTCTCACTTGCCCTCCGCTTGCTTCCTTGTGATTTTTCGGGTTCTTTCTAGATGGTTTCCTGAAAACTTATCTTTGATCAGGCTTTGGTTGGGCGTGTCTCTGAGTAGAGATCTTAAATAAAGGGACACTAAAAAACATTGATTGATCGATGATTATTGTTAGGGTGTGACCGGAATCTGGTAGGAATCCGGATTTGGTGGTATCCGGCAGAACTCGGATTTTTTGCCAAAATATATTTGCCAAATACTTGTAGCAAGTATTTGGCACATCCAAATATCACCAAATTAATATTATTGATAAAAAATATACCTCCAGATATTAATTACTCTCTTCTGCAGGGACTTCCATCTTAGTCTATTAGTCTAAATACTAAATGGAAAGTAAACCCCCCTGTTCGTAATGTATTTATATAGCACCAGTTTAGCATATTTGATATGAATTGGGCTATAGGGTCTCATGCATGGTGTTTGTGGAGTTATAAGAGTCATAATCAAGTAGTCTTTCTTAGATATGAAAAACATAAAAATAGGCTAACAATGCTTTAGTAGAACTAGCCCCCTCACTCTTCCTAATGTATTTATATAGCACCAGTTAGCACATTTGCTATGCATTAGGTTATAGGGTCTCGTGCATGGTGTTTGGCAGAGTTATAAGTGTCATAATTATGTAATTAAGTCACAATATGTAATACTTTAACACGGATCCCGCGGTAGACTCACATGAAGCTTAGGCATGTTGCAAGCGATGATATTTGGATCCGGCAAATATTTGGGCCAACTATCCGGTGGAAAAATCATATCCAGTCACACCCTAATTATTATATGTAGAATTAGGCTGATGCAGGTGATGAAAATAATATAATATGCAATATAACAATACAATAATAGTATCTTAATGATGCCATCCTTACAACGTTTAGAAGTGCACACGACCATACGACAAGACACTGGTGATACAGTACAGAGCAATTGTGAGCAAATGACTTGCTCAAGGTGCCTGCACAGTTTCGTTCGAGACTTGAACCAATGAACTCGTACTGGCCAGGCAACCATTTGGCCCCCGAATAATCGATAAGGGAGAGTGCTAACGACTGACATTGTCAGATCTCTTAAGTCTCTCTCTCTAAGTTGAAATTGCCGTTGTTTTCAGATGTCTACAAGATCGTGTCACAGAGGGAGGTCTTGGATGACGCGGATGTCATTCCACAGCACGACGTCCACAGAGTTGGAGCAACGCCTGTCGATGGATCGTCAGCCGACGGAAAGCGCTTCGGCTGCTGTTAGAGGAATGTGGAAAAGATACGATGGATGGATAAGACGGTATATACAAAGAAACGAATGGAAGAAAGGGGATTAATTCAGAGTTTGCATTTTTTTTCTGTATTTGGAAAACAACGACTTTCTGAGGCTTGGGGTGAACTTCGTACAGTCTGAGGTTAGGTTCTTGGATTAGGTTTATGGGCTGGGTTAGAGTCTGAGAATCCAAGATTTCGACAGAAGTTGGAGTGTGTGACTGTAAGTTGATCTAGAGTTTTATATTGATCTAGAGTTTATACGAGTTTTAATCAGATTCAGTCTGGGATGGGAACTGGCACTTTCTGGTTCTGATGGCAATCCATCAAAAAAGTGATGATATCAGAAGCGTTTCTAGGTCTCTGAAAAGGCACTGCATAAATTTATGTCCTGTGGGTGGCACTTGGTGTAGTTGGTGGCTCTTGATCATTCCAATCTCATTCCTCGCTTCAATTACTGTATACCAGCTGTGCAGGTATCCGTCCGCACATTTATATAGCACCTTTATTGAAACTACCGAAAGCACAGAATCTTGAAGCTTTCACATTAAAATGTAAGGTGAACATCATTTAAGTTTAGTGATTTCGGTCAATGATTTTGTCTTTAAACAAGGATGGCATTTATTATCGACAGTTAATGCTGGCGCTTGTGTGAAAGAAGCATCTAACTGATGTTGCCAATATCGAGGCAGAACTGTGTAAAATTCAATGCATTCTGGACTTTGAATCGATGCCTAAATCAGGCCTTTGTAACTTTTGGTGTTAATAAGATTCCAAATAACAATTGCTCATGAATATATAGGCATAGCTTTAATTTGTTCATTATGCTATTGGTTTTTCTATTATTGGCTGTAAAATTTGAGGGTCAATATTCATGAAGTGCTGATTAAGTTTTAGTATCTATAGATCGTAAGTCGTGTGTTGGATATTATATTGTTGATCTACATACTTACTTCCTGATGAGAGATATATCTGTATATATCACTGATACTGGTACTAACTGAATATCCATGAGGCAGTGATGAATATCCGTGACGTAGCGATGAATATCCATGAGGCAATGATTGAGTATTTGTCCAGCGCAGATGCAAAGTGCATCAGACTGATTGAATATTCATGAGGCACGGATTGGAGATTCATCCGTATTGGGTTTGTTTGACAGTGCGTCTAGACTGGTTGATGAAGTCTTTTGTGATGAAACTTGTGTTTCCTTCCAGGGTGCTAATTTAATTAAGTGAGTTAACTACTTGATTATTAATGAGTGATTTTAGTTTTAACGTTGATATATATCAGACTGTGTTTATTTTGGCCTTACTGTAGTTTAATGTTTTTGCAGATATGAGTTTATGGCTGAACCGCTGGTATTGGTTTAGCTAGTTCATGAGAATGAGTTACCGTACTTTATTTAGCCCCTGTTCAGATCAGTTGGCTGGACATTTTCATTCTTGTATAGGTTCAGTACCTTTACATTGGCTTCCGATTGCTCTTACTTGCGTGTTCAATCAATGAACATTACTTTAATATTCATGAAATTACATTTTCTTTGCCAAATAGCTCTCCATTGGGTTAATTTACTGGTTTCATTACTATTAGTGTACACTCCTTTATTTCGTAAAATTTTCGCCTCCTAAAAGTACTTGATGAAACTCATTTTGATACACTGGATGACATTGGTATGCCTGTTGATAACAAAACATAATTTCTTGAGAGTCTAGGTAAAATTTAAATTTATCGTTATCATGAATTGATTATTAACCTGGAATTTAAGGTTAATAGGTTCATCATTCCTACTCACATTTCTGCAGTTTCTCAAGTGTCTGATGCCAATAAATTTTTTAATTACTATAAATTTTGACGTTCTGATGGGGATAGCTCTAGTTGCATTTTGATACATTTAAGACTAGATTAAGGCAGCAGTTCTCAATCTGTGGGTCGTGACCCCGAGGGGTGGGTCGTCTTACGATTTCACAGGGGTTGCCTGGAATCTTAGGAAATGAAAAAGACTTTGTCACCATAATTGCTCAATATGTAATTATGACTACAACAACTTGAAATTAATATTTGTCAGCCAGTTCTTTCACGTTCAAGGTTGAAGATGTTCAGGGCAAAATTTTACTCTACAGTGTTCTAAATTATTTCTTAGAATTACAAATTGTTTTGTTGAGTAATGATTTATTATACTATTAAATTTACGTGTGATGCAATTGATGCATGCATAAGGATATTTATAAGATTAGAAGTGAAATGCACTTTAATGGGAGCAAAAGTACCATACAAGGGTTTATAACTCTAAATTTTAGTTTTGTGGTTGCCACAACTTTCAAAATATTTACGCGGTGTCATGACAGCAAAAAGGTTGAGAACCGCTGGTTAAAGTAACTGTAGGTGTTTGTGATTTCATTCTACAACTTAGCTTAGCCGACTTTTAATTTAATTGAAACATGCTCATGAAATGACAGTTCCTTAGCAGTTTGTGATATTTTTCAAGCGTTACAAGTTATATTAATGCAATTTTTTATGTTTTCAATTAGATTTCAGGATTAGAAACTAGATGTAGTGTGGCTAAGAATGTTTGATGGTTTATTCAAATAGCGTTTAGTTATTGAACTTACTTATTTAGAGACTTGCAAGAATATTTAAATGGTGCTTAGAATTTTACTGATGGCTCTCAGTAAAGAATTTGATTGCTGAATTAAAATTCTTATTGTCAACTTGTCCAGATTCCAAAGTGCTATGTTAAGGCCAAGCATGTGGCACAGCTTATTCATGAGCGCTGCACCAATTCTTTCTAAGCATGATGAACAAATTTGAAATATTGCAATGAACAGGATATTTAAGAACTAACTAAAACATATTGTATTTAAATAAAATGCTAAATATCATCGAGTGTATGTGTATATAATTATATCTTATATCAACGAAATGAGGCTCATTTGGAGAATAATTCAAGAGTGATTGTAGATTATTTAAAGAGTGTTAAGAATATTTAAAGTGAGAAAGTGTGGCCATGTGTTATTTTATTTTGGGATGTCCTACTTATTAGTGTAATGAAATTACTGATTTTTAAATTGATATTTTGTCTTTTGTGCTCTGTCTGATTTTATGCCGAATTAGTATAATTATGGCTTAGTGTTTATCTCATATCGTAGTCATTGGCTCAGATCAATCGGATGAACTGCAATGGTGTAACTTGCCATACATTCCTACTTTGTTCTATGTTTGCTTTGTAAATCTTGATTAAATAAATGAGAAAATATGTTACTATTGGTTCAGTGTTCTTATTGGGCTTGATTTGATCTCGGTTCGCCTAGTGGCTGAATCAATGGAAAACATTGCACTGCCGGCGCATTTAATTCATGTTTGAGCGGCCTTCGTTGAAATGGATACTGAACTATGTAGAGCAAGAAAGAGACAGAGAGCAAGAGAGAGACAGAAAGAGAGCCACTTGAGCGAGAGAGAGGCTACACTAAGAATTGTTTATTGTCATTGATCCTTGTTCATTTCTAAACTTTGGAAAGAAGCAAATATCCAAATCCCACTTTGCACAGGAGTTCGCTCGACTCATGGATTTCAAATCGCTTTCTGCACTACTTTAGTCAGTTTTCTTTCACTGGGTAGCATGGTAATATGAGGCGCTTCGACATGTTGTCAGGACTCGGCAGTGCTACTGAATGATTCGTGCTGTTATAAATTCTAAAATATAATACAGTATTGCAGATGTGGGTCCTTTTGTGGTGTACTTTAAACTGGCTTAGTGACTTGTCATCTGTAAGCTACTGAGACAGAGTCCCTGAGAATTGTGTACACGTCACGATGTCTGATTAAGGGAATTTTCCATCCTTTATAACTATAAACTGGTTGGTTCAGTAAGCATCTCCACAGATGAATCATATCAGTTCTGAACTCGAACTTCGGGCAAAAGTGACGAACTGAAGCTATTTCTGTCCATTGAGATAGGTCTACAGTACACCGTAGTTCAATAAAAAGTAATCAAATTGTGTTTTATATTATTATCTGTAATGCATGATAATGAATCATACTGAATAAATCGGTTATTTAGAGTATTGGTTCAATTCTATAAATATCCGGAAACGTTTTAGTCAGATTTACTATCAGGCATTAGAGAATGATTATAGAAAGCAGTTTGGCTTACTTTTCATTGAACTATGATGTTGATTGCAATACAAACATTTTGCTAATGTTAATTAATAGGCCCAGGCTACCTTCACATTCGTTCATTCAAACAGAAATTTAATCTAGCGCCCCTTCAAGATATTATCCACTCAGAGGCGCTCATTACTTACCTTACCTACCGTCTCCTGGCCTATTCTTACCTTACCTACCCCAAATTCACCATAGCAGTTAGTACTCTTAGGCTACATTACGTAAATTAACCTTACCCAACCTACCCTATTCTTGCCTAGCTCTCCCTACCTACCCTCGTCTTACCTACCTTAGCAGTCTGAGAGCGTCCTTGTTACGTTGTCATCGATGCAACAATTGTTTACCTTACAATGGCTGAATGAGGCGTTTATTGATTGAGAAACCTAGTTATCGTGAGAATTGAGACAGCTTCGTCGGGTCCAGTGACCACCACAACCACAACCAGTGGAAGCAGCAGCAGCATCTGAATTCTGCTGGGCAGAGGGAGAGAGAGATGATTAATGACGGACGATGGCATCCTGTACAACGTTCGGCCGACGAAACTGAAGACGAATTCGATCGATAGGTGGCGGAGTAGAGGAGGCGTCGCGCTATTCGGCGACGGAGCGGAGGCAGGTCCATTCTGCCGACGCAGCCAAGCGGAACGGACCGTCACGGTTGACGAAAACACGGTCGAGTGAAATCCGACTGTGTGTCAAGGGGTGGGGCATTGGCGGATGGTGGGGGGAAGGGAAGGGTTTTAAGTCTACGAGTAAGCCTTCAGTTATAAAGCGGTTCCCGCAACTTCGTTTTTTTATAGGACGCTGTGAAGTCTGGAGATTACGAGACGTGTTTGTTCCTCTGATGTATAATATTGCATTCTGTTTGGAAGAGTCGAGACGCATGAAGAACAGAAGCTATAGGGAAGCAGGGTTGGAGGACAAAGGATCTATAAGCTATAAAGAAAGGCTGAAGAGTGAAGAGGGACGGACTAATAATAGCAAAAGCGGAGATAGACCGAAGCGGAGCAGAGAAGATCTACACTAGTTGGTCGCTGCTTATAAGATTATTATAATTAATTAATTTTTTCACGCATTTGCATTCCGTCCCTTCAAGTCTACTGTACTACTCAGACGCGGTCCCGACTACAACCCGGAGGTTTATCGCAGTTTACAAGCCAAAGCACAACAAGCAATAATATTGTTAGTGAAGAACTTGCTCAAGGTCACTACGCACTGTAGGCATTGGCTTGGGTCTGAAATTCCGAATCGAACCTGCGACCCTTCGGACGCAAGGCGGCGACTATCCCACAGCGCCACCACGTCCCGCACCGGATAGGAAGCAGTACACGTAAATCATTGTCTCATACTCTTCTCCCTCCATTCCCTTACCTCTACTCCATCCCTTCCAATTCCAGCCCATTTCCTGCTCTTCCCCTTTCTCTCACTTGGAGCACTGGTCGGCGGACCACAAGCTGGAAAGACTGCTGTAGATTACGTGCAATGCTTCTCACATGAGAGACTAAACTTCTTTTGAACCACCTCAAGCCCTTCTTATGCGATGCTATGTGAGCTATTATAAAATCTCTAATACTTCTTATAATAGTGTAATCAATTGGCCACCGCGTTACAGAATCTGGTGCCTTGATAATCGAGAGTGATGCTTTCAGTCGGAAAAGACATCGCCTGCATGCGGTGCTATACGGCCCTAATGTAGGCCTACTATGATGGCGCTATAGAAGTCGATTGATCAGAGAGGAGGAGATGGTATTCTCTGCGGCGGCAAAAACAGTCAGCCAAATGGCACAGACATACAGACGGTGACAGACATACAAACAAACACACTAGGTAGGCCTATATATTAAACGGATGTCTGAATTCGTGGCGTTTCGACGAAGACACTATAATGCACTATCGGCTCCGCCTTTCACACGAATCCGAGACTGTAGCTTGGCATTTAATTACAAACGACAGAACACGTACATGAGTGCACCTACATTATCATGCAGAACGGAATGCAGACATACGCAGACTGCTGTAGATTACGTGATGCAGACGGAAGGACAGAGAGAGGTTCTATTACACACTCAGGCGACCGACTGATAACTCTTTCCATAATGCACACCCTTCACTGTTTGAGGACTGCGTAGGCCTACTCATCTACTCTGTCAGTCTCTGTCTCAGTCTCAGTCGCTGTCTGTATGTCTGTCTGTCTGTTTGTCTATGTCTGCCTGTCTATCTCGTGAGCGCACCCCATAGTATCCATAATCCGAGCCTTCAGCTACAGAGGGACCCCGGCCTCTGTCTGTCTCTGTCTCTGTCAGAGTGTCGGTCTGTTTCTCTCGTGAGCACATCGTATCAATAATCCGAGCCCTCAGCTACAGCAGGGCCCCCTTGTAAACAGAGGGACGGGACTCGATCAGCCTCCTCCTCTTCTGGCGCTGGCACTCGCCGTCTGCCGAGCTCACGGGTGAGCGCCTTGTGTATGTCGACGTCGCTGCGTTTTTATCGTCGACCTATCTCGCCGTGCTCCTCCGCTTCGCTTCGACCGCCGCCGACCTCGACGGCCGCGGCAGCAGCAGCCGCCGCTGGCGATCGGCTTTGATTCGGTTGGGTGACCGCGACGGACGTGCCTCGCCTTCGAATGGTATCGCAACGAGCCACGGATGCGAGAGCTACTACACCACTGATGGTGGTGAACAGCAGGAAAGAGGGAGGAGAGAGAGAGACAGCGTGTGGGATGCGCAGTGGTTTCACTCGCGTGAGGCGAGCGACGCCGCCCTAGGCGTTGTCAGGCTCGGCAGGTTTTCACAGAACTCACGCTTATTATTATACACGGGAACGACATTAGGCATGGCGTGCTATGAGGACGACGTGAGCTGGGAGCTTTATTGAACGGAGTAGGGCAGCAGCAGCAGCAGCAGCAGCAGCAGCAGAGAGACTTTGTCGTCGTCGTCGTACAGCTGCATCTTCCGTGGAAAATGAGACGGATTTATGTGGCGCCCGTTTACGTGACGACCGCTTCCGGTCGCTGGGATTACACGATCACGACGTCATCGAACAGTTCAGTCTTTGAAAACGATTCTTCCGCCGCCAGTGTCGTCGTCGTCGATTCGCTGACTTCGTCGCCGCTGGAGGGTGCAGCCTCTTGGGATTCGACCGGCGACTTTCCCTATCCGAGTCTCTACCCCTGGCAACACATCGTCCTCTCGTCGGTCTTCGTGACCGTCATCATGCTGGCCATCGTAATCGGGAACGGTCTGGTCGTGATCGCCATCGGCGTCGACCGTAACCTCAAGGGTCTCCAGCACTGGTTCATCGGGTCGCTGGCGCTGAGCGACCTATTCGTCGGACTGTTCGTCATGCCGCTCTCCCTCGCCAACGAACTGATGGGCTACTGGCATTTCGGAGAGATCGTCTGTCAGCTGTGGCTGTCTACGGACGTTCTGCTCTGCACCGCCTCCATCCTTAACCTCTGTCTCATCAGCCTCGACCGTTACTGGTCGATCACGCGAGCCATCGCCTACATCAAGCAGAGGACCAAGCGGCGGGTGGTGGTGATGATCTCGACCGTCTGGGTCCTATCGATGGTCATCTGCCTCCCGCCGCTCGTCGGCTGGAAGCGCCCGCAGCCGACCAAGTTCGGGTATCCGTTGTGCGTGCTCAGCGAAGAGCCGGGTTACGTTGTCTACTCTTCGCTCGGGTCCTTCTACATCCCGCTCAGTCTGATGGTGCTCGTCTACTTCAAGATCTACCTGGCGGCCAGAGACAGAGCCAGGAGAAACCTCCATCCGCGCTGCAAGATGCGGCACACGGCGGGTGATGGCGAACGGAAAGCTTCAAAGGGGAAGATGCAGAAGAAGAAGAGGTTGCAGAAGATGCGGAACGGAGGTAAGGGGAAGACGGTGACTGTGAGATGGGCCAACGATGGGGGATACAGAGGAGGAGGCGGTGGAGTAGGAGCAGGAGGAAGTCCAGGGTCGTTGGAGGGGAAGAAGGAAGACCTAGTCAACGGCGTAGGTTCGTCCTTCGAGAGTAAGGAAGAGCAGGAGAGCTCAGCTGAGTTGTACGACCGCCCCCTCAACCCGAAATTCTCCTCCTCGGCCGCCGACGGTCCTTATGAGATGCAGCTGATCGCAGACGCCGAGGATCGGGTCTTTGAAGAGGAGGAATCTCACGGCATCTACCACGGCTCATCCGGATCTTCCACTCCGCGCAACTCCAACCGAATCGGCGGTATCGAGGAAAACCGGAAGCCGCTGCTGGACGAATCGTCGCAGCTGGAAAGCGACTGCCCACTGGAAACGACGACCGTCGACATCCAACCGTCTTTCCATCACCCTTTCAATCCGCTTCCTCCTCCTCCTCCTCCTCTACTACTCACTCCAGCTCCACGTGGTGTAAGCCTACCAACCGTGGTTGAATCTATAATTCCAGTAGACGCGACGACGAAAAAGCGCCCTCGACGCCTCAGTTCGCTTCCCGGAGCGCGGGGTCCGCCACAAGCATCATCCAGAGGGTCAGAGCAGCAACGCCTGTCGTCATCCATCCGTTCCACCAACTCGCAGCAGCAGCAGCAGCAGCAGCAGCGGCGGAATCAGATCGAGGACTCGGAGCGCCATCTGGAGGAGAGCGAGCGAACGAAGCGACGGATCGCCAGAGCTCACGAGCGACGGGCGACGATCGTGCTCGGCGTCGTAATGGCCTCCTTCATCGGATGCTGGCTGCCCTTCTTCGCCATCTATCCCGTCACGTCGCTCACCGGACTCCACGTCTCCGACTCGATATTCGCCGTCACCTTCTGGCTCGGCTACTGTAACTCGGCGCTCAATCCGATCATCTACACGATCTTCAATCGAGACTTCCGATTGGCGTTCCTGCGAATCATCTGCGGACGAAGAAGATACGATAGCAAGTTCGGACAGTAATCGTAAGCGTATACCGGAATGTAATCGCAATAGTAAGAAAAGTAATCGTAACCGTAAGAATTGTAGACAGTAGTGTTAATCGTAAGCGTCAGAAAAGTAAGCATAAGAAAGTAACCGTAAGCGTACTATATAGTGTTATCGTAAGTGGAAGAATAGGAAGCTTAAGTCTTAATCGTAATTCGAAAAATTTAGGCCTAGTCGTATATACACGTTTGCCTTGTAGGATAATCGGTCTACATTTCTCTTCATCTTCAAGTATCCAAGCGTTTCACGAAGGAAACTTTCACAACAGTCTAACGTTCTCTATCCATATCGAACATGTATCCTACATGCTGGCTGATTGTAAGAGACCCAATAATGCTTGCGGAATTTATCCAATTGACTTAGTATAAATTGGAGTGAAGGAATGTTTCTGGTCTATAGATAGCCTATACTTGAATAGATCCCTACCCGTTCTATCGTAGGCTACCTAAACATGACTTGTCATTTCCCGATGTGGACACAATATCCAGCTCCCATGGCACAATACATTTTATTAGCGTTAATACTAATTTCAATAGAATTAGTTAATGCTTTTGAGCTTAGGCCTAGGAGCTTAGGCCTATATAGAGGCCTAGGTATAGGCTATAGGCTACTTTCTTTTGGGGATCACCGATGTAAAAAATTTGCACAGCGCTGCTCCAGTAGGCAATACATAGACTAAACTGATATTCGCAGACCTATCACAAAAGTCCTTTTTCGTCGCTCAAGTTTTTCCAGAACTTGAGTCGCTGTTGTTGCAGTCATAAACAAAGACTCTGCATGGGTCAGCCAGGAAATTAAGTGCCTCACTATTGCAATTGAGCAGAAGGGGCATTGCCCACCCAAATATCCAAGCGAGAATTTTATAACTATTAATTGACTAAAAGAAGTCGACCAGGGACTTCTATCCCTATACCAAGAGGGCGCAGGTGCGCCCAGTGGAAAACAGGTTGGGGAACATTTTGAAATGTATAATTTTCAGAAATAGGGGGGAAGACTGGTCATATGGGATGGAAGAATATTTTTGAGGGGGGAAAATGGAAAGTCATGAGTTTTT
>JAQFXW010000960.1:0-16308 GCA_034693945.1 Dendrobaena attemsi
CTTTCTTCTATTTCAAACACTTCTGCATCAATTTTGTAGTTTAGTTTCCATCTGATTATCTCCCCAACTTGAAACTGTTTCTGGTTATATAATAGTAACGACGTGTTGAGATAGCTCGCCGCCTTCCGTCCGAATGGTCGCGGGTTCGAATCTACCTCAAACCATAGCTAAGTTGATCGATAAACTGTGCAGTCATTGTCGCGGCCCGGGTTCAAACCTCACTCAGGGCAGTAATTAATTTAAGTCTATTTTAGCTGCCAATGGCGCTTTTAGATTGTGCTGTGACTGGCTTTGAGAAGAGATAGAAAGTGAGGAGGATAGACTGTGATATATAATTTCGGAGCGATTAGTGGGAGAAAGTGAGTTCCAGAGAGAAAAGCCAACAGAAGCGAGCCACAAAATTTCTTAGAAACAACAATATTTGCGTTGAAATCCTCAACTATTTTTGGACACCTCTTAAGCGCATTTCCTTTCTTCTATTTCAAACACTTCTGCATCAATTTTGTAGTTTAGTTTCCATCTGATTATCTCCCCAACTTGAAACTGCTTCTGGTAATATAATAGTAACGGTGTGTTGAGGTAGCTCGCCGCCTTTCGTCAGGGTTCGAATCTGCCTCAAACCACTAACTTTTAGTGACCTTGATCAAGTCATTCACTCTGCAATTATTGCTCTGTGTCGCCTAGGCGTGTTAATACCGACTCAGCATCAACGCTGCAGTCGGGACCGACTCTTGGTATGTTCGTATGCAATGCGTGTATTTCTATACCGCCTCTTACAGTCTACTGCTTTCGTTTGAAGTGTCGCGGGTTCGATTCAGACCCGAGCCAGCGCGTAGGGACCTTGAGCAAGTCCTTCACCTACAGTTGCACGTGGTGCTTTAACGCAGGGCATTTTTAGCGTGCAACTGTACACAAATGTGCAGTTGTAAATGCATTTTGAGCAGTTGTAAAAACTGTTTTGTGCAGTTGAAAGACAGTGAAAGAAAGTACAAAATTGTACTCCATTACTCCGTTTGGCATCAAGTTATCAATTTTTCGTTGGCTTCTGAGGCTTCGTCCCACGCCCCACTGGCTTGATATTACTTAAGAGGACGTGTAACATTGCAGTGGGAAACCTATGAGAAATTTTGACTCCAGTTATACTTTGAAAGTAAAAATAAACATTGGCAAATTTTAAGTAGACTAAATAAAAGTCAATCATGTATTCCAGCTGGCATTTAATTGTCAAAATTTCGTTGGCTTCTGGGACTCCGCCCCAAACCGAGCTGGCTTGATATCACTTAACCCTCGAGCTACACACAAAAGGTGCATAGGAAGATAAAATATCTAAAGCCAAACACGAAGTCTCAGGGGGATGGTAACCACCCCCTTGGCAGTCAATGTCACAAAAACACTTGGTAGCCCTAGGGTTAAGTGGATGTGCAACACTATAGTGGAAAACCTTTGAGAAATTTTGACCCCAGTTATATTGTGAAAGTCAAAATAAACATTGGCAAACTTGTAAGTAAATATGAGCCAAGAATGCACTCCATTTGGCATGTAATTGTTAAAATTTCTTTGGCTTCTGGGGCTCCGGCCAAGACACCGCTGGGGGAGCTTACAACGCTTCCCTAGACCTCTAGTCGTTAAGGGCTGGGATTGTGCAGTTGTAAAAATTCCTTCAAAAAAGCCCTGCTTTGGCGTGAAATCTCCGACACTCCCTCGGGCTGTAGTCGGGACCGCCTCTGAGTAGTAGTGGACTTGAAGGAGCGGTATAGAAATGCGTAAATAAATAAAATTTAAAAAAATAAATAAAATAAATGTTTGTTGATGATTGCTTCAAAGAATGTCTACTGAAATGCCTGATCTGTTGGTGAGGCCCATTCAAAGACTCTCCACTTAAAAAACCCATAATTTATTCAGATGCCTTGAAACTAATTATTTCTCAAACTGACTAATATCTAACTACCTTCCTTGCTTGGGGACTTATAACATATCATATTCCACTTTGTGTGTGTCTACACATATTGCAATTTACAAAAATACAATTAATGAATGAATATAATGATGTGATTCTGATTTGGTAGGTGCTGGTATACTAGTTCCTTGTTGGTCATTCTTTTGCAGTGCAGAGAAACTAAAATGTGTCCTGTTATTAGTCTTACTTGCGGTTGCATGATGTCTTCATTCTGTTTCTGTGGTTTGACCTTGCATTGAGGAACCTGCAGTCGGTGTATCAGCATGTTGCTGATGTATATCCCAGGTTAAACAGGTTAACAAGAAGGTCAAGAATGATGATATGAGGGAATGGAGTTGGAAATGTAATATGCGGATATTGTATGGCATTGGAAGCTGGTACCAGAATTGGCTATGAGCTATCTCTGCAAGGGACATTACTGGATGGAGAGTTCTCAGGTTGTGGCCAGGTGATGGATATGACAGATGGTACTAGGTTGTGGCATGGCTGAGGCTCTAGTAAATTGAGTAATATACATCAAACGTCAAACTAAGTGAATTAATTCTTAGTTCATCCAACAAACTTGCAAGATACCCTATCCAAAATGCAGTATGTAAGTTAAGTAGTATTATGATGAATATGTGTTAGATGTGTTAGATGTGTTCACTATAGGAGATCAGTTTCAGGTTTACATAATGTGTACAAACTGTACATCAGTACAGTGAAAGAGGACCTTGGCCAGAATAAGCACACACACACACACACACAGATGGGTATTTATGTGTATTTCTAGTAGTTTTGGAAGACCTGTTACAATTCTTACTGCTAATATGATGGTACAAGCAAGGAGTGGCATTGTAGCAGCATATGTTATAGATTGATGACTGATCATTAATGGGGCAATTGATTTATAAATATAATCATATCAGTTAAATGTATTTATCGCATTAGTTAAATAAACTGTCACCTTTAGAAGCCATTTTATAGTTATGTTACCAATATCTTTTAGCCAGGTCTTATCCCATATGGAGGTGACATGCAGTGGCAAAAAATGTTATAGAACATCAGTTCTTACAACTGATCTGAAAGACGTCCAAGATCTCTAGTCTGCCTCACAAAACATCAACTGCCACAAACTGACAATCTGTTGATGCAGCTAAGCAAATTAGAATTAGCAGATGTAGTAAGTGCATCTATGACTATCAAATAGCTGGTGATAGTGATGACGACTAATGCTGATGACAGAAATGATGATGTGAAATGAAAGTGCATGTATAGCACCATTTGAGACAATGCATTTTCTTTTATCTAAAAGAGTTATTGAGAAGATGATTCTGTAGAGCAGAGGTTCTTAACCGGTGTGTCGCGAAGCGACTGGCCTTGTGTCGCGTAAACATGGTGTTTTAGCGAAGAATAAATCTACGTCGTTCCTGCATACTTTTCCATTCACTTACTTTAACAATTTCGAGAATTAGTAGCATTCAATTTAGTCTGTGTTTATTGCAATCTGGTTTGACAATGATTTTAGTATTGACCCAAGCAAGGATTAGTGCTAGCCATCGTGGTATTTTAATAGGGATGGTGGGACTTTTAATGTAAGGACATTATTCTACAATCTACACAGGACTGGAAAGTCTGCAGGCCTATGTAATGTCGTATGACATAGCGTTTCTGGGAAAATCTGGGTCTCAGAACATTACAAGGAATCAAAAAGTTTTGCGAATCTACAGCTGATTAGCGATTAGACGGATTTTAGCACTGACAGAAGACCTCTAGTGAATACCAAAGATATACTGATATTAACTATACAGTCAGGCCTACTAATGACTAAGTGAATAAGACAAGGTTAGATAAATTAACGTAGAGTAAGAGAAGCGGCGTAGATTCATAGAATTAGCCTAGACCTATAGACCTAGATAAATTAATAAGATCTAGAATTTTTGAGTCAGAAAATATAAGGCATCAATATCAACATTAATTTTTATTTAATTAAAAGCATTAATAATTCAAACTAAGCTTATAAATATATAGACCTAAGCAGGTCTAGGCTTAACAATTCTAAATGTTAATTGTACTCAATACGACGATTGCATGCTGTGTCGCCAAATTTTGTGCAAGTTTAGGTGTGTCATGTGCTAAAAAGGGTTAAGAACCTCTGCTGTAAAGTGGCGGGTTAATTTGAAACAATAAGCATTTCAATTGTATAGGTATCTCATAAGAGCCTTTGTCGTTTAGTTTCAACCAATCGATCAATCATAGAATTTGTATAGCGCCCCTTCAAGATGAAGAGTTAGAGTTAGAGAAGCTCCCGACCCAGTGCTAAGAATAAGTGCAACAGAAACACACAAGTGTTAATGAACATGCCGATTCAAAACTCTCAATCTCTTTCACCCTCTGTAACTTGCATTGCATCCAAGTGCTGAGTTGGCTTGTTTGACCCCTATCCCCATCTGAATTACATGATGAATATGAACCTGCTGATTAAAATTGCTCCACCAGTGTGCTTGGTTAGACACACAAGGCTACTGAGCCACTTTATCTCCAAGCCAATGAACCATGAAATTAACTCACAGCAAAACTCAGTTAGCTGATCACCAAGGGTGATTTAATTTAATATGACAATCAGTGTATAACACTACTTTGAATTTTTAAATGTAACCACTCCTTTGGGTGACCAGACAAAACTACTGTGCTGCCCTACTTAACAACTTCAAAAACATACTGTTAACTTGTAAAATATGCTCACATACTACAATATGTTTCAGTGTTTATAAGCTTCAGATAACATACACCAAGACTCTAAGAACTGTAGAAAGACTGACAGAGGCAGTTCTAAGCATAAAGTATTATCCTGTCACTTTACCGCAGAGGTTCTTAACCTTTTTTAGCACACGACACACCTAAACTTGCCACAAAATTAGTGGAATTTGTATAGCGCCCCTTCAAGATCTCTACTCAGAGGTGCTCCCAACACAGGCCCTATAATAAAGAAAAGTCTTAAGGAGGCGATGGAATGAAGTCGAGGAATCACGGGGAGAAAACATAGGGCAAGTGGGAAGTCATTCAAAACAGTCAGCTCCACAACCGAAATAGATCTTTGCTGCGTTTTGTCACTACTGTATTTGGAGTTCAGACTCTGCATCGTGTAAATAGCAAATAAATCAATAAACAGGTCATAATAGTAATAATATGATGTTAAGGATACTGATGAAGACAGTGATGCTTATTATGTCAATAATGATAACTACAATAATAATAATGTAATTCGGTTCACATTTGTTGATGCTGACTGAGACTAAGCTTGTTTATTATTTAGAATTCTTCCTTCATTTTCTCTTCTCTGCATGTCCAAATGAGCACATTCTTGCGCTGTTATCAGTTTCACAATTGTTATTATATTCATTGTAAGCTATGCATTTCAGTTCTGATATTTAATCCATAGAACATTAACCTAGTGAAAGAAGGAAACAAATCTAATGTCGTATTTTTATTTGTAGGACTGGGTTACAGCAACTGACATACGTATAGTGCTGAATCGTATAAACACCTTTAGAGATGAAGTTTTTGGTGATCCAAATGTCCTGAGATCTTACTTCTATGCTATCTCCGACTTTGCTATCGGTGGCAGGCAAGTTATGCTCAACAATAACATTGTTGTTATCATCAGAAAATGCTAACTTTATTATTCGCATTGAATATGCTTATCTGTGTCATCTTTATCCTTAATGTGTACTAGAGCTGTACCGAAATAACTTTTTTGCAAGATCATACCGATAACGATTGAAACCGATTATTGCTGTCTGTAGCTGATACAGATACCGATACCAATTATTGAATTTTGCTGGTGGCTTACCATTGCTTCTGCGAATCTACGGTGCCTAGCAAATAAAATCAACACAAATCATAACGGATTCGAACCCAGTAGAACTCTGCTAACTAATGAGGAGAGTAGATGTGGTTGAGTGGGGAGTACTTTGAAATCAGTTGAGGTCTGGACGTTGGAGTGAATTGACGTTCAAACAGTCTGCAGAGGAGTCGAAGTAGTTTAATGCCTGACTCGACGTTAAGACTTGGAGAAGTCTGGAAGAGAAACGAACTACCAAGCTGCGAGAAAGTTAGTTCTACAAGCAATATCATCATGTAGTACATTTACATAGCTCCTTTCGAGTTCAACAGTTCTTAACTATCCTCATGTATTTAATTGTCATTAAATTATATCATAACATTTACAAAGTGCCTTATGTGTTCATAGAACCGTTACACCAATCAAATTTACAATTGTTGAATTGTCACTAGATGGAGAAATCTACTTGTAGAAGGATTCAGGAGCAGTTTATTGATCATCAATCATTCAAGATTGCACTGTGCCAAAAATTGTATACATGGTCTGCAATTCGTGGAGAAAGATTAGATGTACAGGGTGTTTCATAAAAAATTGATCCCCTACATTTTTTGCCAATATTTCCGTGAAAAGTGGGAATTCCTTAATAGAATTTTACAGACTGAAAGGCAATTCATATTTATATATAATTAATAAATTTCATCAAAATATTTCACACAGAACAAAAGTCATTCAACTTTTAGTGACGTCACCCATTGTTTTTTGATGGTTCAACTAATGTTAAGAAGTTTTTTGCTAATATTTTCGACAAAAGTAATGATAAAAAATTTCGTTGAAAAGTAATACTACAATTATAAATTTTGGAACAACAAATCTTACTACAGGAACTACAATTATAATTTTTGGAACTACAAATCTTACAACAGGAATTGTAGTATTACTTTTTAATGAAATTTTATGGGCTTGATGGCAATTCATATCTACATAATTATAATGACAAAATTTTACCAAGTATTTCAAATGCAACAAAAGTTACAGCACTTTTAGTGAGTCCACCCACTGTATTCTGATGATTCAATAAAGTGTAATGCAATAAATTTCACAAGAAAAAGTGCTGTAACTTTAACATTATTATGACGGGGAGAACAGCTAGTATGTAAATATGAATTACCTTTCAGTCTGTAAAATTTTGTTAAAGAATTCCGACTTTGATGGAAATATTGGCAATAAACGAGGGGGATCATTTTTATTGAAACACCCTGTATGTATCTATCAAATTAATAGAAAGCTGTCAGCATACAAGTGCTAACCAAAGGCACTATTGGTAAGTAGGCAGTCAACTGAAGTGGTAAATAATACAAACAAAAACAGGCCTAAGACGAATTTCAGAAAGAAGGAACATTAATTTAAAACTTACACATGTATAGCAATAGTAGTCAACATTATTACAGTACTATTCTAAACTTTCATATTTGTTACTTATCATTCTAGTTGTTTATTCACTCTTTTAGTATCATTTAAGTTTGTACAGATTGTTATTGAGTGCTACCCTAGAGCTATTCTGTGCCTAATATTTGTAGTCAATTCACTTTGAACCTAAGTAGTGCTCTGAACACTTGGCTCATATTCAGTTAAATATTTTCTTGCATCCAAGTACAAATATCTTACTTTTGAATAATGTAACTTCTTATTGCTTTATTAAATTAAACCTATACTATAAAAAGAGATGATGATGATGATGATGATAGCCTAAAGATTGTGCTGAAAAACTGCATTCAGCTGTGGAAAAGTAAAATTATCCAGTTGACTGTTATTCAATGTAGGATGTTTTCCTAAACCTCGAGACTGTCTCTATAACAAAACTTCAGCTATTACAGATCTGTAAACTGAAATTAGTTGATTAGTAACAGAACTTTCCCTGTCAGAAACTAAGGACCAGTCGTATATTGGCAAAAGAATGAACTCGTAACCCCAAATGTTTGGACATGTTCTCAAGCCTTTCTGGCACTAATTTTAAACTTCCAACCATTTGCCATCTTTAACTTATCAACAATGTTGCGATCCAATATGGTGAAAGGAAATAGAGCTATGCAAGCACAGGTGAATTTGTCTAATAAAAATAAATAGCGAGTATTACAGTAGAGATTTTCAAAATGATTTGTATTGGCCCATGATTGAATAAATTGAAACATTTAGTTTCCTGGCACGACATTCAGTACCTAATGATTCATTGATTTATTGTTTGTTTGATTGATTGATTGATTGATTGAACAACAAATAACGATTGCTACTGCAATCATTCTAACAAATATTTTATAGGTATTGAAAAAGTGAAATCCAGTCCTAGTATTTCTGAAGGATATGATACTGCAATATGTCAGCCAGTCACATGTACAAAATTGTACATGTAGGTAATGTTTGTAGTCCTCTATTCGTGGAGAAAGTGACATATCTCAGGATGATTCTCCGCAAGGTCACTTTCAAGCACAGCAGTCAACTAACTATTAGCACTCAATTTTGTTCATAACGTCATCCATAATAATCACGATAAGTTTATCTAAATTAGTGTCACCCCCAATCATAATAAATTACCCTTTGAACTCATTTAAGTCGTTTTGTCAGCAAAGAAAATTGTACTATTTAAGTCGTTTTGTCAGCAAAGCAAATGGGACTATTTTACCTGCCTAGGATGTCTGCGATGTGAATCAGAGCTACACACATCATTCAATTCATTCATTAAGAACATTTCATATAGCGCCTCTTCAAGAGTGCGACTCGGAGGCATATATTATATGCATAAAGTCCATACTAAATGAATAGTAATATGGATCAATGACCCAATTTTCATAGGCTTTGCATCCCTTCAGTAATAATAGTCTGAAGGTGAAATCAGTTACACTAGTCTTGCTAAAAGGGTCAACAAAGGGTCATATTTATTACAGATTTCATCACAGCATTTCAACAATTACACTTTTCATCAGCTTTTTCTGATTTTATAAGTGAGGTGTTATGCTTCATATTTTTGAACTGGTCATCCCAATGAGGCCAACAAAATTTAATAGCAATGTTATTATTACTTACCACTGAATGATTATTGTTTGTTTGACTTGTAAGCTATGTAACCTGCTGCGGTTTGACAGCCTATTTTCTCAGTGAACGAATACACACAAAATATAAAGATCATTGTAAAGGTGCAGCAGAAATAAAATGTAGAGTAAAATATATTTTTAAATAGATACACTTGCCGGTACTTCATTTTGTGTCTTTTTTCATGAAAACTCTGGCCACACTAGTCGCACTACTCAAGATAGTATTGCATCACCAAATCTTCTTGCAGTTATTATTGTTGGCTGCATTAGGTTACACATTTTTGATCATTAGTATATATCTGGTTCATATTATATTAGGTGACCATTTCTTGGCTGTCAAAAACCGGGACACTTTTGGACCTTTTTGGTTAAATATTTTAAGTATGTTTCGCTTACTTGCAGTAGTAGGCCTACGTATTGCATATCAGTAAAGATTATGAACTTCGTATATAGCTGAAAAAGACTGTTATTATAATGACTAAATGTGGCATGGCGTTTGTGTGAAAAGTGGACGTGATTTTGATTGAGGGAAACATTTGCGAGTGAGCGTGAGAAATTTGTTGACATTCTTTTAATACAATATTATGTGATACACTGTATTTTAGCATCATTTTATTTTTAAGTCCATGGCTGCATCGTTAATTTATCACAATTGATTGGCGTCCACGGACGCTGCATCCTTATTTTTGGAGTTCAGCTTCAAAATTTTGGAGTTCCAGATGCCAGGATGCAAACTAACGGAATCACTGATTCAGAAGCGAAAATCAATGATTAATGCCTAAAAGTTGGTCATCAGTTTTTATATGGCTGAAATGAGAAAAAATAAATTGGTGTTCTGAGAAGATTTTGAAACGGTATGGCCCGTGGGCTAAAGGGAACTTGACCTGAGATTGTCTGAACTTGTGGGCATAGCCAGTATAGGGCAAGATTGCTTCCTTTTGTGTTAGCAACAAGATGATCAAAATTCCAAATCTTTGGGGTTATACTCTCTAACTCCAAGTTCCCATTCTTTAAACCCTAAGTTATCTCTCGGACTTGCCTCCTTTTGAATTTAAGTTTGGCTATGCCACCATCTGAAGTTTACCTAATGAGGCCTGTATATATATATATATAATATTATATCATATGAAGCACAATCAGGCCTGAACAATTTTAGACGAGTTTCAAATTCCTACCCTAATGTGAAATACATATAATATTGTGTTTAGACATGTTTAACGGTTTAACTTAATGTGAGATGAATGTAAGATGTCTGTTGAGTAGAGTTGAAGGGAGGCCTTCATTCCACTATGAGATTTGATTTTTTTTAACATTCTAAGAACTGTACGCGTCATGTAACAAATGAAATTGCAAAGAAATTAGATATGAATCAAAAGTCTCAAGTGACTTATGTAGTATTTTTACACAGTAGCGATGATAAGAAGCATTTGATGTCAAGTACAGTTGTTAAACGGTTTATAATAGTTTCACCAGCTGCTGAACAACTTTTTTCTGCTTGCCCTGAGTCGGTTCCTGAGTAGGAATCTTCAACAGGTGCTATATAAATTTCAATTGATTGAGTGAGTTGTATGCCTGTGTTTGCTAGTTCAGTTTCTGTCAGAATTACATTCTCCACAGTAATCAAATTGTTTGGGTAATAGAAGCGGAATCTTCCCTGCTAGGCTTATTAATCTGTGAAGGATACAAAGGTCACCTAGATCTCCTGTGAGCCTTTCAAAATCTAGTTCTGATATTTGGCTCCACCTATGCTCATGTACACACCACGCAAAGTCACACACAGTCATGCACACATGCATATAAATATATTATATACTACTATATATTATATACTACTATTCTATTGATTCATCTGTCTTGTAAAGATATAATGGTATACATATATATAATATGTGTGTGTTAAGCCTAAAAAGACATAAAATATAATTGATTAAATCTAGCTGTGTCCATCTCTGCCTTGAACTGACCTATAGGTGGCATACGCCACCTGGTGGCAAACTTCCTGCCAGGATAATAACCTATAGAGGATAATTTCAGAATCATCATGGAAGAACTAGGTCAGAGAGGTCCAATAGCAAATCCTCTGTCAAAAGATCTCATCTGTGTTCTCTGCATGGACAGATTCCCAAGTACAGTCAAATATGTTGTGTGTCTCACACAGTGTGGCTGTGACTCAGGATGTGCTCTGTCTGATATATATATATATATATATCTATATATATATATATAATTGTATGTGAATAATCAGGATATTTATTATTTATTCATTTATTTATATAAGACATGTATATGGGGTCCCTTCAAGAAAACTACTGAGAGACATTCACCCAGCCTTGGCCAAAAAGCAGTCTTCTGAGAAGTGTGAAATGTACCAGAGAAGTCTCTTTGGCAATCGGTAAGGGAAAGGGCATTCCAAAGTGCAGAACCAATCTTGGAAATGCATGGCACTGGGCGGTAGAAAATCGTGCCTGAGAATCAACAGTTCGCCAGAGGCAGCAGAAAGAAGTGAGGCTCTTGCCAAATTGGTGCCAGCAGAAATGCCCCGATGTCTCATATAAGGTGGGGCCAAGCCCAACAGTGGGTCAAACCAAGACAAGTACTGTGTAACTGTGTAGTGTAAGCTTATACTGGATATGCTATATGACAGGGGGCCAATGCAGCTCATCCCAGATAAACTCTGACACATGGCCAAACTTGTACACCTGTTATATCTTAGATACGTACAGTGTATATGCCCTGACAATTTCAGAGTATACAGTAATTGCACAGTATTTAGGACTTTGTTCCATTGAATGAATATGCTATTACAGTTCTAATTCTAACAAAGTACATGTTAGCATTATAAAACTGGTTTAAATTGTTATTTTGTAATTTGTCCAAATAAGTATCTGTTCAATCCAGCCAGCTTCTCTATCACAAACGGTTGTCTTTAGCTATACTTTAGCTTTCAAGGACACCTGTATCCTGAAATTTTCTGGGTATGTATGATGAGGTGATGCATTCTTTGTGCAAAGTGCAAAAGCTTCATCTTTTATTTATTTTATTTATTCAGAGATTTCTATAGCACCTCGTCAAGCCCACTACTACTCAGAGGTGCTACCAACTGCTACACTGATGCTGAGTTAGAGTTAGCATGCCAAAGCACCTCATTTAATATGAGGCGAATGAAGATTGAGTCTACCCAGAGCACTTGATCTTAGATCTTATATTCTTCATACTCGTGTCTTATCCATTATGTTAAGCCCCTGCCCACTGAGCAAATATGAGTGAATGACTTGCTCAAGGTCCTTATGCAGTGGCCTAAGGTGGATTTGAACATGCGACCCCTCACCCTACTACACCACTACACCCCAACTCTGAGGCTATATTGGTTATGATTAGCTTAGTATTAGCTGTTCTAAGTGCTTCAACAATACCAGAAGAAGAAGACATTCTTTCATGTCAACAATTTATGGATCAGCAATGGAGCAATTTTTTCATACTGCGGTCAGTATTGTCGCTGTCATGTACCAGGAATGCTAATGATCAAATCAGCGGACTGATTTTTACAATTAATTCCGGTCTTATGGCTTTAAGAACAGTAGCGGATCCACAGATTCTATCTTCAGTTAACCTTCCCACTGCAGGGGACCAACCTTGAGAATTCTTCAGCTCAGTGTCCAAGGTCTTACAAAAACCTTGTTTAATAGACCCCAAGAGCAGCATTTTAGGATTGGCAGCTATGGACTAAAATGCAATGTAGACCATTTAATTGTAGCTGTCAGGGTAAAGAATGCATCCACTAATTGCTTTAAGTGAACTGAATTGGTAATAAATAAGAGATTCAAATAATCTAGGTGAAGTAGTGTTCTTCTGCTGCCTTTAAGTGCCAATGAATTGACTAAATGCAGATACATGATCAGTGATTTGTCTGGGTCACAGAGTAATTTTATTGACTGCTTAGTGTAACTGATACCTCTAGTCATGCAGTTAGTTCTGCCAACCCAGCTGTGAAGCTGCAACCAAATAAATAGGGAGTGGTTATAAATTATGTATGTATGTTGGTCTGGCGAGAGAACCCTGCACCACCCTTTAAGCCATCTGGGGCAGGAGAGGCATTTTAAATGTTTTACACCAGCTAATGAATGCAGCAAATAAGCTCCATATCCATTTTTTCGCTTCAAAGTCCAAGTCTGAGACCAGCATCTTTACTGATTTCACTATCACTAATATGATCAAATATGAGTTCATGTAGATAAGTCTTGATCTGTTTTGACTGTTGAACTACTCGTTTCTCTCTGACTTTATCAAGTTCTTTTACAGCATCCAGTGTAACCTGGTGGAAATTTTCCTTTAGGGCCAACCTATAAACTTATATATTTCTATGTTGCGTAGCATTATAGATTGTAGACTTGTCATATGAGCATGTTTGGAATTTGCACTGGCAGCTGGCACTGTGTATTTTTTGCTAGCACTGAAGATGCTGTATATTATGCTTTAGGCTGATAATACAAAGAAATGAATTATTTTGGGTCTGTTGTTGATGGATTCCATATAAACAGATAATCAAGTCCATGGAAATTGAATCATGCTTGGACAAGTAGAAGTACTGTACAGAATAAAAAAAAAGAAAACAATTTCACTGGGAATAATTACACTGAATGAATTTTCAGCTAAGCACTAGCTGTTTGCAGCAGCTTAAGTACTAGGTATTCATTGGCATTTGATAGATTTTGAATAATTTATCATCATAATTATGCATAAACTAGATAAAAGTCATTTTCTGGCAGCTATCAGAGTAAACCTTATTACAAGAGCTACTATAGCTTTTTGGCAGTTAAGATTTTTATGGCCCCTTCAAGTCTCCTACTACTCAGAGATGGTCCCAATTACAGCCCAAAGAAGTGTGGGAGTTTACACACCAAACAGTGCCAAAGCTAGGGTTTTCTGTGCCCAGGGACAAACCCGAAATGTGCGCCCTTTTTCATCAAAAAAATTTGATGACCTTATTTTTTCGCTTATGTTTTCGGAATTTGTGCCGTTTTTTGCAAAAATCGCTTATATTTTTGGAAATTTGTGCCTTTTTACGCAAAAATTGCTTTTATTTTGAAAATTTGTGCACTTTTTTGCAAAAAATTACTTCCTTCTGCACGCAGTGGCTCAGGTCTGAATCGAACATGCGACCCTTCAGATGCAAGGCAGCAATTTTACACGGCTCCACACACGCCCCATGCTAGCCCAAGAAAAATCTCGTGAAAGTCCGCAGGCGCCGGGAGTCGAACACGATCCATACAAACACACGGCCGGCACGCTCCCAATGTAGCTAACTAATTTTAGACTATTGGTTATTTATGTAGATCACAGATACAGTTGGTAATCTTTATGATTGGTATGTGAGGATTGATAGAATCCCACCTATTTCAGAGGTGATTGTCTAATGCCAGTGGCAGGTGGATCTGATCTTGTGAATATTTATCTTATCTTAAACTTTATAGGCTGTGAAACTGATGAGCTCTAAATCATCCAAAGTGACATCATTTGAGAGCAGGAATGGGATAATGATCAATGGATCAATTTCAGTTCTCTTCATCTCCTCGGCTCTCTACTATTCTTTCTATAAACAGATGTCAGTCATAATGTCAAATATGTAAAACAACCATCTATAACTCAACTATTGTCTAATAAGTAGAAGAAAGCTCCATACTGTTTGCATAATTATCTATCTAGTATATGCAGTATTATGCACTGTACTGTATATAGTTTGTATATATACATACATAGCGTCTCTGCTGAGGCATAGATTCCTTAATGTACTAGTACATTAAGGAATCTATGGCTGAGGTTACTCTAAGAGGCGCTTTATAAATTGAAGCTTACAATTGCAATTACAATACAGTAAATTCCTATAGTCTTATATATACCTCAATATTGAGTCAATAATGTGGATTCCTGGATAGGGTAGTTGAGTGGGTGACCCAGGCTGCAGTGGTAATGGTTTCCACTGAATTGATATAAAACATGTTAAGTTTTATGTATATACAATAATACTTTTTGAGTTCTGCTAAAGTAATTGTTAGTGATATTGCATTTAACATTTCTGGAAGATAGATTTTAGCCAAGTAAAGTATGCTGTTCTGGCTTTTCTTAGCAGAATGATTTTAAATAGATCCTGCCAATCAATGCATTCATGAGAATAAATGAAAATAGTTCTTCCAGTGATTTTCTGATCTCTGCAGCCTACAATATAGACACAGAGTGCACAGACTTCTTCACATTATTATAGTACCCTTAGTACATAGGACATTGCACAAGGTTTGAACCTCATTTGTTCAGCTCGGTTTTTAACCTCTGACCTCTGATTTGGTTATCCAACACCCTGGTGGTTGGAATTAAGTATGTGCTCATGTATATAGTGGCTATACAGTTTGCCTTGGTGGTTTGTGGTAGGTAGATTTGGTCATGTGGGGGAGGGGGCTCTTGTGTGGTTTCCAACAAATGATGACCTAAGACATGGATTAGGTCCATGCTTAAGGTATCAAGAACAGATGGAATGCAGATAAGAAGTCAAAAATGTTTTGTTGGGTGGAATCTGCAAAACGTATGCATGCAGTAAGTCAGGTCAAGAGTTCAGGTTTTTCTGACGTACAGATGAAATTGGAGGAAGATGAAGAATTATAAACAATTGGTTGTTGAATGTTGTGGCCAACAGGCCATGTCATATTACTGATCTAATATTATATGACCGAGCTCTGTGGCATGTATTCCTCTGGTCTTCTCCTTCAAAAGACAGACTCTTATATGCTTCCCTAGGGCTAAGGTGGGGGTCGTATTTGAGTGGATCCTGATTGCTTTTATTTTGAACCAGCCAAATAAATTTATTTCCAGTGACATTTTGTTTATCCTCTTTGGCAGCCTTCGGTGGTAAGATTTATTATATGTTGTGAAAGATTCGTGTTTCAAAATCTAGCAGACCTTATAATGGTATAATTAACTTATGACGAACTAAATGTTTACTGTACTATGTATGTAACAAAATGTTGCTAGAAGAAAATATGTTTATGTATATTTAAATAACGTTTGACTTGTCTGAACATCATAACCGTGTTTTACCACAGCACTGCTAAAAGCTAGACATAGATACTGCAGCTACTTCATTCATTAGGGCAGCAGTAACTAGAGGATTTGCTTTGCATATTGTCTGATTATTGTGGACACTTGCCTAGCAGCCAGGAGAGTAACAGTTCGAACCTTCTCTGAGATGATTTCTGTGTCAGCAGGGCCAAGCACAAATACTTTATGCACAGTTTTTCGGTCAACACAACTGGTTGATATAGAGAATTGTTTGGTGGTGATGTTAGATAAATGTATGAATTAAGTTGTACATTATAAATAACTAGCCGTAACCCGTAAATAATTACGGGCAAATACTTACTTACTTACTTACTCAAAATGCGATCTATATCTAA
>JAQFXW010000961.1:0-16303 GCA_034693945.1 Dendrobaena attemsi
AATAAGAAAATGTGTGATTGATAACAAAATAACATTACATTTTGGGGAAGATGAGTTGCAAAATTTTTGGGCCCCCCTTACTGAATTTCTAGATCCGCCGCTGGGCATAACTTATCATAAAACTTCAGATGCAATACAGCAGAGTCCACTAATGACCAAATTACTTGAGCAAAGTAGCCTGGCAGCTAGCCACCAAGCATACTTACCCTGCACCACTCTCTAGCCCTCTGCATGAAACGTGTGAAATTGGTTTCCTCCGCCCACAACGCACCCATGAAAGACCCGATGCTTGTTCCGCCTATTATGTCTATCGGAATTCTTGCTTCATTTAGCGCTCGAATGATACCAACATGAGCACAGCCTCTGAAAACCAAAAGACAATTTCATAAGCATTTAGATTACTGAAGACGAAGTTTCTCATTTTCAACACAACATTCAATCTCAATTCACAAACTATGAAAGTAAACAGAAGATTGCTTTACTTTCATGTATGGATTCAAGCTCACCAGGTTCAGCTTCAACACAACATTCCAGTGGCGCGTTAACATATACTCAGTCCCAATTCACAAACCAAGAAAGTAAACTGATGACACAAAGTAACACAAGATCGTTTTACTTTTATGCATGCATCTAAACCTACCGGGCTCCGCCTCCTCCCAACACGAGACCAACGGCAGTCCCTGTCAGGAACCGGGCTAGACGTGAGAAATCGGACATGCGATCGGGTTCACTTTCAAACAACTTCTCGTATGTCTCCATCTGATAACAGAAAAATCCACATGATTTATTTTTAAAATTTGATGAGCAAGGCAGCTTTTAGCACTTTCATTGGTAATAGATGTCATAAGACCCTCTGATGTACCCCATAAGCTGTTATTACATTACACTACATTGCAAGGCAACATAAAAGCATATATATATATGTATGATCTAGACCATAACACGTAGCACCTTTCACAGCAAATGAATTTAGCATTCCTATAACACCTTTTCATCATACATACAGAAAATTGATTGTATTAGAACTGACTCCCATTGTTTGAGCTACCTATGTTCAGCATCCCAAGCCACTAAACTGAAGTTCAATTGATAACAAGTAACAGGGCAGCCCATCTACACAGAGCTTACAGCCTGACAAACAACATAAATAACAATTTAGAAATAAATTATAATTTACTTATAATCTTTACAATCGGAATCCAGGTATAGAAGCAAAAACCAGACTCCTTAACAAAAACTAACTCTATGAACAACAAGTGGTATAGTATATCCTATCTTTAAAGTTTAATTAATTTAGTGTTTTTTGTTTCCTGTGTCTTTATTTGGTAAAATTTCATCCTTTTTGTATTACTTTTCACAAGTGAAAAATTTTCTGTTTTGCCTTTGTTTTTCTTATGTAAATAATCACTGTGGCCACCATTGTATTGGAATTTGCATTGGAATTTGGTGTCCCTAGATAGCGGAATATTTTTCTATCCGTTTAGGGCTCCCTTTTTATGACTGTATAATGGCAAATTGTAATATAACATTCATTGTTATATGGTTAAAAATAAAACGATTGATTGATTGATCAACTTCTGGCAAATTTAACTACATATTCAAATAGTTCAAAAAAAACCCTTTTGAAATAGTGACTTATACCAGAATGAATTAAAAATAACTACAACACAGAACCAGAATGAGGTTCATATATAGAAAAGGTCGTTCTAAGGCACTACCCCCTCTAAATGGCTGTCATATGACGCATTGCAATGCGAAGTCAGAGCTTACAATCGATGTGTGTGGTTTGCGGCTGAAGACTCTCTTGTGACATCGTATGTGATGATGCGATGAACACCATTCCCTCAGGTTCAGCCACTCAACGGTGTTCTTGAGATTTGGACCATCCTGTTTATGCAGCAGGATCAGCTCCTTCTGAGCTCTGACAGCCATGTTGTCCAACTGCTTTTCAAGCTGAAACAATTTACAGGTTCCACCAAAACACATAAATATATTGCTCACCTTCTTCCTCAGTAGTCCACATTAATATTAAAAAATCTTCACTGACTCCTCTCCATGCTCGCATTCAAGTCAAAATCCTCTCTGATTTTCAAGGCACAGTGAGACCTTGGCCCAAAATACCTTCTCCATGTACCATCCTTTGTCCTCGTTCTGCATCCTCTCTTCGGCCAGTTGGCTAGAACTCTCGATCCCCAAATCCAAAACAGTTTTTCAATTACCAAAACAGTAACAACTATAATGCTTACATCTGTTAGTTACTTTACAGGGAGGTTTCATAGTGAAACAATGTCTAATCCATTTATGTCCAAGCGCAATATCCTGATAGAATCCTAACTGATTCTTGGCTGCTTCTGACCTGACCGACAGCCGGGTCCTGGTTGGCAAGAGCGAGAATCAGAACGCAATCCGCCTGTCGTATACATCTCTGCGTCCACGGGGTCATCCGGACATCACATTGGTACAGAACCATCCGATGAATGTCCTCCTGCTGACCCAACCAACTGGACAGACGATACTCGTTGATGCTGCAAACACCACGGCAACCGCATCCAACCACAGTCACATATCAAACTGAAAGCATCTCTATAATTAATTCAACAAACTGCTACTTGATAACCACCACTCGGCAGAATAGAGCAATCAGGCTTCAAAAAACATGCAGCATTTGCCAAGACGAAGAGGTAAGTTTCAGTCAAACACAACCATCCTTTGGTGATACATCATGCAATTTGTAATGACTTGTACAGTCATTCAACCTCAATTTGACAGAGAGCAAATCTACAATTGTGTAGGAGTAACTATAATGACGTAAGACTGCAGTATACTGTATTGCATGGAAACATCTGTAAAGCGCCTCTAGTAAACTGCTGGGAGTTGTTCCCAGTGTGCCAGGCCACCAGAGAAGAAATCGGTCTTTAGAAGAGCGGGCAGGATAGAGGTTAATCATACTCTCAAGTACACAATCACAGCATGGTACAACAGATCACACAAGATAATATGCCAAAAACTCATTTTAAGAACAGACTTAACATTAACTAGCCAACATTACGTGACCACCATTAAATAGTCAACTGAAGTAGGTAAGTCAGTGTGACAATGCACAATCTGATGTAATTTGTATCAAAACAACAACACTGAACAAACGGAAATTCCATCTCGTAACGGACACCAAATCCGACTAGTTCACAAAAACTTGAGAAACGTCTAAAAAAAAATAAACTTAAATACCTGTCAAATGCCGCATTTCCAAGTTTATTTTGCACAATTTCGCTGTTAAGTCGAAGTGTAGGACCTGAACACAGAAACATATAAAAGAAATGTTTAAACAGATCATCAATGTCTTTTTCCTGCTGGATGGTATAATGTCCTAGGAAAAGTCTAGCAAAACCAACAAATGTGTTGCAGTTTACCGTTTATTTAACGTGCATCAAAAATTTTTCTTTGAATGAATGCTGTAGGAGACAAGAAGAGGACATGCAGAGAAACGACGACGAATGTAATTTTTCACTCTATACTTTTTGGATTAATATTTTGACATCATGTTCCAGATCCTACAATACTTCACCATCAGCTTTTGATTGGTAATCTCGGGCATGTAAAGGCAAAGGTCAGAGATGCCCAACTCAAGGTATGGAGAGATCATTAAACTCATGGAATACAAAAAGCGTAATCCATTTGCTACCTAGCTAGATGGATTCATCCAGCAGAGAAAAAGTCATAGTACCCAGAAATGTATATCCAGAAATTACACTCTGTTTTATATGTTATGCACAACGAAGTCTGCGATAAGCAAACCTTACCTTGGATATAAATCAGAGTTCATTATGTTGTATTTAATCTTCTGAATTTTGTACACTAGTCTATTCATGCTATGTTGCCATCAACAACTCCTGTTAAGTGTACTCTGGATGAATAACTGAAACTATACTCATATTGTGTTGTTTCTATTACCAAGAGAATTTATGATCAATATTATTTTTATAAATATGGTAATTTAACAGCTTATTAAATTGATAATAGCCGAAGAAAAATGATGTAATATTTCCGTATATTTCCTCCAGACCAGTCACATGTTTTTTTTATCATATTGTCAAAGGGTTAATGTTTCAAAGCAAGTTATCTAACTTGGTACATGCTAGTCGTTTTACTACTTACCAATGCCATTTAGAGCATGCTGCAATTCGAGAGTAAAGTTTGACAGAGGGACTTTCTCTGAGACGGGAAGCACAGCTACCGTTGCAAGATTGGCAACTGTGGGTCGTGGTTCAACGTTTGGATGCTCTACAGAATGCATAACAAACATCAAGTAATAATTAATAACTGTAACGATACCGTATATGTAATTTTAAAAGGCATCCAAGAATGTAAGAATAAGGATGACCTATTAGAGCTGCTGACCAATGTTCCCATTAGTTACAAAATTCTTAACAATCATTATCTACAACGGTCAGAGTTGAAGAACAGAGTGACATAGAGGCATATGACAAATGTGTTTTCCAATCATCTGGACCCGGTAAATCATAGCATGCAAAATCAGAGCAGTTCTTACCCGAGAGAACAGCGTAGGAATTCGTTCGATTGCCTAAAGAACCAAGAATTCGTTGACCAAGGAGATGAATGAGGCGCGTCACGATCTGCGGATATTTGCGTTTGATAAGATTGAGCAACTCATCTGGAATCTGCGCCAATTCAGTATCTCTGCCAGAAATAGAATGGCACACATCAACAAAAGCAATTTCAGTAAGTTCCAAAGTAAAGGTTAATTGTTTTGTCAGTTGCATGAAATCCTCAGACAAGACCGACAATAGATGACCTACGAATGAAATAGAATAATTCTGTCAATTCAATTTTCACGCAAAAAAATACGACAGAGTATTGTGTTAGTAAAAAGAAGAGTGCCTTATACCAAAACAATACTGTGCATATGTGGCACTTTTAACTACACGCTACAGAAATGTCTTAAACCAGTTTAACAAATGAATGAATAATGCAAGCAAACAAACCTAACAGCCATCATAGTTGTCGAACGATCCGTCTGTGTCAAAACCTCAACTAAGCCGACCAATTCACCGCGACCGTACTCTCCCACGAGTTCTTTCTTGCCAGACGGCAGCTGAACAACGGATCTCAGACGTCCGTTAAGAATGATATACACGCAGTCGGACTGTTCACCCTGCCTAAGAAAGAAACAAAGATCTGAAGCAGACCTATTAGGATATTGCACTAACAGAAAAATTGACAAATGAGAAATAGTGCAATTTTGAACAAGCTCCACAATGACAGCCGATGTGAGAGAAAGTTTTGGAATTATTTCAGTCCCTTAATTAATGCTTTGTCACTAGACAAAAGTGTTGCAATATCCAAATTCTTTACATTCCACACTAAAGTGCATGAGCTGAAACAATCTACCTATGCTTTGCATCAACACAAAATATTATCTGACACAAACTTCTTTACAACTAACATTTGTTGTAAGGGACACAAAACCAAAACATTTAGCCCAAACATATTGCTATAACCAAGCTTTGTAATAAGGTGGTTCTACCAGGGATCCCAAAGACAACACTTTTTTTTACAGAATGAGTTTTACAGACTGTTTTCACTGCAATCTTGAATATTAGGTTTTAATTCTAACTTACATTCAAGTACACGGCACATTCTATGAACTTCTGACATGGCAAATGCAATCGTTGTGGATCAAATTACATATTCTTAAAATGTACAAACACGTAGAATCGTAGATGGTCAACCTCAACCGGTATCCAGTCAAGCAAAAAAATCAGTCTGTACTTGAATACACCTTACCTGTACAAAGCACGACCTGCCTCAATAAGCATCCAATCAAGTGCAAAGTCAATCTGCCTCACGAATCCAGACATACGTTGCACAACAGTGTGACCCACGTTCAGCACAACCTTTGGCTGCTCCTTCATTATCCTAACAAATATCAAATGATTTTTGTATATGTACTATATAAATAACTACTTAGAAAAATGCAGACAAGAACAAAGCTCTTTCTGAGGTTGCTAAATGTGCTACACCAATTACTTGACAAATGCATATAAATACACCAGTACCATTGAATGGTTCCATATATCCAGCTACTTCGCTGTTAACCAGTTATTTAAATTTCTGCTAATCAATAAGTACTACATAAATTCCAGCACAAAACAAACTACCTAGCAAGAAAATAGTACACACAATCCTGCAATCACATACTATAGAACAATTCTGTTACCTATACCTTACCTTTGTTACCTGATTAGCTTAAGCGTTACAATAGATACCATAATATTATGTCAAGCGTAAGAGATATACACCACGAATGATTACAACTGCTTCTCTCACCCTTTAGATTTTGGTTTCATTTTATACCCAGAACCTAGACAATGATTTCAATAGAAGAGACCTGAGCAAATGTCTCTTACATCATACTAACAGCACTTTGCAGTCGTTAGATTACTAGATTAGTATAAAAGTAAACAGGACTACTATTCTAGTAGTATTTATACATATATATATTAAGTGATTGGTTTATTATACATTACGCTGAACTCTATCTCTTAACAACAATTCGACATGTCTGTTATAATACATTTTTCACTGACAACTTTGTGTGCTTGTCTTGCCCTAGCAAATACTCTTCACTTTATTACTGACTGCTTCATTTGACGAATGAATGCAGTTAGAAAGATGTGAAGAAGTAATTGAATTACTGGTAGAAGTCATTCTTTGCAATGAAGATGAGCCGTGCATCCGTCAAAACGCGAATCGTAAAAAACGACGGCTCTCCAGTCAGCACCGCTAATGTTCCGACCAGTTCACCCGGACACACCCGGTACATGGTGCGCTGGAAATGAACAATTACTCAATTAAAGTACAATATTAAAGAACTCCATTTGTGAACTTCAACGTAAACAATTTGACATACATGTAATAACATCACTTTGAAACTTAGGCCATTCTGATATATTTGCAATAACTCCAGATTTAAACTTATACAACCTGATATTGTACATAATAATATGTAATAAGTAAAATATAATTTTGATATACACATAATAATACATGCAATAATTTTAAATAAATAAATAAAAAGGAGCCCAATAATGCCAATTTATAGCACTGTAAGTAGCTAGGTGCTTCTAAGGTACTTTATGGGTCATTCATTACTTATGTCAAGCAAAATTGGAAGGAAATGAGTTTGGAAAAGTTTGACACTTGTTGACAGGGGAGGGTCAATGAAAGTTGACGTCAACAATGAAAAAAATTTAATGTTGTAAGTTTTTGCAATTAAATACTAAATGATTTCTGCTTCACAAACTAACAACTGAAATATTAAGTTTTTTTATCACCCATTTTGTCACAGTCTGTGTTCAGAAGACCTAGGCTGACTGTGCTAAAAATATCAATATATTAAAACGTATATTCAGACGATACGAGCGACAATGATAAAATAAAGGACGAAAATGTAACATGTTACATTAAACACATAAGAAGAATGCAATTACATATTTTCTAAACATATCCAGCAAATAGCTGCCTAAACAGTAGCCACTTCCTGCCCACACCAGTGTGTTTCAGATGGTAAGGAATATATAAGCTTTTAGTAAACATGTCACAACGTATCAGAATTTGATAAGGCATAATTATATTCCTGAAATTTATAGTTATACTGTAACACTGCATATTTTCCCTGGTGCATTTTAGCACACGCTGGTCACTGAGATGTCAACCAATTGACCATTAGTGTTGGTTAAGCTACCTGTTCTGATTCTTTCCCAACCGTCTGCTGCTGCACTTCAAGTAAGCCAGTGACAACAAAGTACAGATTGCTCTCCTGTAAAAGAACAACAGCACAGGAAATGTAATTCTATTTGAGGAGCACAATTTCAAAACTAATGGTGTCGACCATGTCCAAGACATAGTGACCAGAATAACTCATTTTGATATGCCAAGTGGTTAGTATCTGATTAGCATCATACCATATCAGCAGAAGCTTCAAAATTCATATCTTGACAATGAAATGGTAAAGCTACCTGTTCACTCTATCGTTGTCCATGGTCTGAAGAAGTAATTAAGATGGCAAGTATCTTTAATAGTGCATGCTCTAAATGTCAAGAACGAGGAATATTATCATCCAGAATCTTAATTGGCATAAATGCTGCTCTCACCTGGTCACCCTGCTTTATCAGTATAGTACCATTGCGATAGAAGATCAGCTGGCACTTGCCATGCAACTGGCTTACATCCTAAAATAATTGACAAATAACATCAAGCAGAGTCTTATCTGATGCTAAATAGCAGACAAGGTGCAGAAGTAACCAAACTAGCCATACAGTGGCACCTTGGTCTGAAGAGAGAGACGGACAAAGACAGAGATGATGAGAGAAAGACTGAGAGAAAGAGAGAAAAGAGAGAGGTTCAAAATCAACAAATGAGAGGTCGTCCATTTAGTCTGTACGCACGGAGGGGTCATCAGGAAAGCATGTTTTGCATATGCTTGCATAGGCTCAGGAAGGGGGGAGTTCCAGCTCTACGTCACATGTAATAATGCATGCAGGCCGAGACGCAGCCCAACGCAATCAAGATGAACCCTGGATGACACGTCCTTCAATTGGATACACTGGAAGGTTAAGACTGGTTGGTTGTCCAATGTACTTATAAGTAGGTCGTCTACTGCTACTTTGAGAGTCGATTGCATGTAGGCTACAGGCTATCAGCGTGAATTATAGGCCTTAGTATATAGACCATTCTATAGGTCTAGGGGGTGGGTGGGTGGTTGCATCAAGTATAGGTACACAGAGGGAGAGGTAAAAGAGAGTACGCATGCATACATGGAGGGGTCAATTTTCCCGTATTTTTGCGTACCTACTAAATGGACGACCCCTGACCATAGCTGTGTACACAATGTAACACCAAACCTTCCAAAGGCAATAAGATCTGCACTACACTACATCTATGAGGTGCTATCGAACTGTACAAATACCAAATATGAAAAGCACTGATAAGACCTTCAGTCATACCTTAAGGCCGAGGAGACTGGCAATGTCATGAGATGCCATGTCCAGTATTTGGCCGTCGTCCAGTTGTTCTTTCCCTGGCAGGTTAGAAGAAGAAGAGGAGGGCGGGATCGGAATGATGTTACACATGTCGGTCAAGACAGCCTTGCGAACCCTTTTGGAGGGGGTTCCCATCAACGACGAATACTCATCAGATGCCTACGTCAGATCAATGAGACTAAATTCTAGTTTGTAACGAATGACGAGAGGAAATAATCAGAAAAAGAGACTAGATAACAAGTGCAGATGGAAAATAATTGGAAAAAAGGTGTGTTCAAGACACTACTGAATTTTATTACACTGCCTGTTACACTTGGGGTTTCTCTTTGGCAAGCACAACCTATCTTCTGCAACATGATGACTGTGCTGTCAGATAGTATCCTTAAGGAGTTACAATCGAAATGTGATGTAAGGACAGTTAAAAATTAGGTAAGTAAGTAAATAGGTAAGTAGGCACTAGTAAGTCGTCTTTGTATTTGCAACACATTGCATAAAACAATCAGACAACAAATAAAAACGAAATAGAGGTAAACACAGCACATGATTGCCAACCTGGATCATACATAAACCATGAAAAGCACATAACCATTAGTAGCTTAGAACGGTCTTGAGAAAAACTAACTACAACTGCTCAAATTAAAAAACAAGTAGAGCAGAAACTAACTAAACTTGCATACAACATCAAAGCTGTTATACTGTGTGATCATCTGACAGCAACTAGCAATGTATTCATGGTAGAGCTAAAAATAAAATGTTGGATCAGTCTTTGGATCACATCATTCACAATAAACTTGCATTTCATGTGTTAGCAACTGAACTTGGACTATCCCAAAAGTAGGTAGCTGCTGATAACGAATTGGTATAATTAAAATTGCATTACATTAAAACGACACAAAGTTCAGTGACACAAATGATACTCTGCTGGGCCCGCGTGCCCATGATAGCGCATGCCTCGCGTAAGACCATGTCTAGGCCCAAATCAGCTCTGTGCCTAGTTACAGATTTATATGGGTTTGCATAGGACTGTGCAGACCGGTTGCAAAGTCTTAGGCTGAGCCCAAGTGTACGCCTGCTCAAAGGCAGGCGTACCATCACTAAGTCCGGCGCAAGCTGCGATAAGGAACATGGTGGCCGTCGAACCGAGCGAGTTAGACAAGTGAAACAATGTTTCAAAGACGACTTGGCTTAGCTAATCATATCGGTGTGCACGATAATGACCTTGCGAGTCTATTAATAGCTTTTGCACCCGTACAAATCGTCTAACCACGTTGACGTTTGAGAAACCCAGCGTTTTAGTCGTATCCTTATTAATCCACGTCCAATGTCTCTTTCATGAACTCCGACAATCGGACTACAAAGTCTCAGCCCACCCGGTATCCGGTCTTAGCTACGTCTGTTTCCTGCGCTATCATCTGCACGTGGACCCAGATCTGTTAGCAACACCTGATGTTCCAGAACTGGCAATGTAAAGAAACGAAATGACGTTACATGAATCGGTGGTGATAAGGATCCCAGAGGATCATCTTCCAACAGTGATCCACCAACTCTTGCTCTCGAACAAGCGACTGCAAAGTCCGAAGCAGGCGGCTCGACATCGACTCTTGATTTCCCTGTTTAGACAGAGAAGCAAGCCAGCATTCAAAAAACAAGTCTCACGAAAACCAGCACACACATTTCTAAAGCCTTTTATCAAACATAATTGTATTGCATTCAAGTATCTACAATGTGCCTCTAATTGTAAGATTTCTTCAGATGCGCTCCCAACTACAGTGCTCATGCTGAGTAAGAGTAAACATACCAAAGCGCTTAATTTACTATTCCACCTGGTGAAGCAAAGTCGAGGTTACCTATGGTAGGCTATGGAAATTGATATATAGATTTTTTTATCAGTGTCTTTTTCATTGAATGTTTCTGTTGCAATATTTCTTTTAATGTTTCTGTTGCAATATTTCTTTTAATGTTTCTGTTGCAATATTTCTTTTAACCAGCTTGTATAAGGATGCGGTGTGCCAACCTTGGAATAATAAATGAAAATATTTTATATACATATTATACTACTACCTCTCACACAGAGCAATTGTGAGAGAAGGATTTGCTTGAAAGGTCACTATGCAGTGGCTTAAGGTAGATTTCAACCTGCGACCCTCCACCAGTCACAAGATATATCAATGCACCACAATGCCCCATTTAATATGTAACAGATCAAGTCAATTAACCCTGCAAAGCTAAATTGTAATGTAACAGAAATTTCACATTGCAGATTAGTACCAATCGTCATTCTAACAGCATCATCTAACAACTACGTACTCTGCTGCTGAATGGGCCACGATTTCTATGAAACGATTGTATGGTCTGGCAAATAATGTCAAAATATGAACACACAAAGCAGTGTATATTCATCGCCATCTCTGCAAGTGCACTTCTTACCTACTACAGCGTTTATTCAATGAATGAATGTTCATCCGCGTTAAATAAATATGGTAAACTACAATACCCAACAGAAAGAAATTTCAAGCTAATTATCAAAAGATTTCTTTTGCAGCAAAACCCAATGATTCTGAAATCTTTCGGCTGGACGACTTTCGTCTCGTCTCAGATGGTTCTGCCACAACATGACCTGAGAGAAACGAAAAACACAAAACTCCAATTAACTAACTAACTGTACAGTGGTTAGTGTGATGGACTGTCAACCGAGAGCTCCGTGGTTCAAATCCCGGCCATGGCAGAAAATCTGGTTCGAGATTTCTGCTCCACCTGCACCCCTAGCCAACTCAGCTGACTGTCAATGGGAAGAAGAGACGGCAAGGGAAGGACTTGCCACCCGCCCTCATATGCCGAGGCTAAGAATGTGAGGTCGCTAACACTTTATAGACATGGCTGCCTCCGGGCCAGCTTACGGAACTGCTCATCTTTTACTTCTTCTTCTGTCTATAACACATTATCATAAACAAACTAATTTCACTACAGAACATTTTAAGAAATGAAGAAAGCAAACGTGCGTCTTCCACTTAAACTGCACAGTATCTTCATCAAAGTCCCACCTATGACGTCGTCTTCAACAGGTGTCAGAGGTGGTATGGTAACTTTCGTGACTGCCTCGTTTTCCGCACCAGCAGGCGCCACTCGACCTTCCGCTGGAACCGCTGAATGAACTGGACTCGTCTTCACGTGACTGGAAATTGTGTGGATGAGAAAGCTCTTGTCAGTCGGATTTTCCTAGACAATGGATGAATAATACAATAATAAAACATAATATCACCAGCAACCAAACCGCCGAGACACTGAATAAACATCACAGACCATTACACAACATGGAATTATAGCGATACTGAGATATATTTATAATGTAATCTTTTAAAAATTGTAATAAATAATTAATAATGTAATGTTCACTGTTTTTAATAATGCTTTTGCCACTTGGCAAGGAGGAGGGATCTTGAAGAGGCACTACATAAATTTCGATTGGTAGATATTGATAATCTAACTTCACATTATAAATGTATGTAAAAACCACATTCAACAGGATCAGAGTTCAAACATTAAGACTCAAACATCAGTAAAGCAAGTGTTAACTAGATGCTTACATAATTCTTTACAAGCAAGAAATGCATTACATCCCCAGTTTGCAGAAAACTATTTAAAAGCTGGAACAGAAGACATCAGAACAGCGTTGGACTTGGAAAACCATGTCTAGTTTGCTCAGCTCAGCCTTGGTAGCATCTTAAAAACGAAATTGAAAGATGTAAAAATCCGAGTATCATACATAATCGTTTGTCATCTATATAACGTAATTTCAGTCTTGTCAGTTACGAGGCAGCTCTTCTCACTTCTGAGTAACAGATAAGTGTGAACAAAACAATACAAATTATTAAACAAATCAGAAGAATTAATTGATCAGTGTAATTGATCAGTGTACTAACAGGATTGATCAACTCATGGCTGAGACCAAGATAATTGTGGAGTGCCATGAAAGTCACCCGCTGCAGGCGAATCATAATGATCTGAAACACAAAGAAACATAAAAACAATGACAGATTCAATTGGTTGAAAAAACACATTTAAGTTCAATTCTAATAAACATTCCTATTATATCTGCACTCAGTTATATCATTTTGGCTTAGATGATGCAAACTTGTAAAGATATAAGTAATATTAACCCCGTGATCGTGATCCCTGAGTTAACTCGTCCAACGTAAACCCACGTTACGGCGTGATCCCCGAGTTAACTCGTCCGCGTGGTATGTGTCTATTTACGGATACTGTATCCCGAATAAAATCGTCCTAAGGGATAGGCTAAAATATAATTATGTTATACGATAATAATAATAACGGCTTTCTTTACTAAAAATAAGGTCATTATGATAAGCTGACCAATAAGCAATAATTATAAAGCCGTACATAAATATCGTTGGACGCTGTCGTGGTCGAAAGTGTGGTCCGTCTAACAACGAGGTCGCCTGTCACGGGCAATTATTGTTTGCGATTGACGATGTAGACAATAATAATGACATCAAAATAGGTTCTAGTTGAATTGTTATTTCATAAAATGATGAAGGAATGGTAGCCAGAAAATCATACAGAACGACGGCAGTTTGCCGTTTGCATTGTCGTGGGATGAAAACTCGCGATAGGTGTAGCCTGTAGTAGGCCTATGTTATTGAAACACGGTGGATCCATTGGAATACTCAATTATTTGTTCTATAGGAGCACTAAATGCCTATTGCCATTAGCATATAATGCTTGTTGTTTGTTTCATCCGAGTAATAGGTTCTGGATTATAATATTTAGGGCTATAACTCTCCGTGGCACCATGCCCTTCAGTGATCCTTTATTATTGGCGTAAAGAGCAAAAAATCCCGACCGATGAACGGCTGAACCTGCTGTTGTTGCTTACATGTCAATTCGGCTGAGAGAGACTTTTCAATTGGGAAGTAAACCCATCGCATCTATAAACATTTTAACAAGGAAATTTTTACTTCGTTTACATTGCTTCAAAGATTACCTGAATGACCCGAACCATCGACTCCGGAAACCTTTCAAGTACTATTTGAAATGCATGAGCAGGCAACCTACAACACCAAAATGACTTAAATATCATAGGAATGACTGCAAACAAATATAAAAACAAGTGCAACGAATCATCACCAGACACAATCTTTACAATATATTTTTAAACAGTCATTTATACAGTCTTTGACATTTTTGACTTGTGTACACAGTACTACACACTATAAAGCATATTTTTCCTTCTGGCCTCAACTGAGTTAGAGCTCCATAGAAATCATCCTACCATTATAATTGATATCACACACAACAATCACGTGAATTTCATTATTTTCATAGTAATGCACAAGAGTCTGTACCTCGACTAAAGAAATAATAGTAACACATCATACGTTAGCCGCCTGGCATCAAGGCAGCTGAGACTCAGTTTTCTCCTTCCTTAAGAAAGCAGTTGATAAGGATTGTGTACTGTATAGTCACCTAAGGATTGTTGAATCACTAACAGCAGCTGCTGAGACTGTCTTGTATGGTGATGGGTGGCCCTGTCAAACAACAAAAGAGGAATCTGTTCAAAACAACTCAAACACCCACAACAGCATCATAGCAAAAAAACAACAAACATATCCAAGACTAAATTTCACAATATAATTGCACTGAAGCACACCAGTGAACACAAAATTGTAACCATATCTATAAGATACATCATACTGCACTATGCATATTGCTGTAACTCATACCGTGACAAACCATCATCGCACCTACACATAAATTCTTTGCCGATATGCTAACTTTGGAAGCCATTGCAAAAACAGTGCTACACTGTGCATGCAGTATTCCTACAGACATACATATTTAAAGTATATCTGAGAAGTCCCACAATGTGACATAGAAAAGGTTAGATAGTAGATATATATGTTCATACATACTTATAAACAGTTTTAAACACACGTACAAATACATGCATATTGAGCTCGCTTCATAAGAAGACTACATTGTAAAGCAGCTTAAATCCTGAACCTGTTATTTAGAAAACACATTATATGTGTTAAGAGAAGTTGTGGTCTATTGTAACAATTAAGACAGTTAAAATTCTGGCTTGCATTTAAGACAAACTCCCTTCCGTAATAATAACAAAAAAGAACAGAATAATTTCCATTACTGATGACACACATTTAATAAGCAATAAACCCGAATAATATATAATTACACACCATAATTCCTTACCGTCAGCACATCCAGAATACTTAGTAGGCTGTGTATGCTTTCGCCTTTGTTCACTTCTTTAACACAGAAATCTTTGCCATCCTAAAAGTTAAATAGTCGTAATATGCTATAACCAGCAGATGCTACAAAGTACAATAAAACAAAATGAAAGTTGATAAATCAATTAAGTTAACAATTTCAATAAGTTTAAAACTACCATCTTTATGTACTAAATTAGTTAGCAACTACAAAGCACAAGAAACAACTACAATTATCATAATTTCCACCGAGGAAAACAACAAAAGAAATGCGCCCAAATTCAACAGAAAAGACTAACTTACAATCATACATTTCAAGACAACAGTCAAATTGTGATGAATGATAACCTGAGGACTTGACAAAAATTAGCGGCAATGACAGACAGAGCTTATAATAAAAAGATTAACACATACCGGTTCAGTAATATAGACATTGACTGTTCCGGACTGAATCACATAGATACTGTCATCTGGATCTCCGATTTTGAATAGATAACTTCCAGCCGGAATGAATCTCGATTCCATGAAACGACAGAGCTCCAGAAATATAGGCTTTTCGAAATGGCCGAGAACCCTAACAATGAACAAAAGATCAACAAGGACTCAATTCCGTGTGATTTACACTAAATTTATGAGAAAAATATTCAATACTATCTTTACTTAATGCATACCAGACACATTTAAATCCTGATTACATTATAAATAGTCAAAATTCTTTTCAGCAACATATTTTACAGTTTTATTTGGGCTTGAACAGGAAGATGTGTATTTGTTAAACATTAAACTGTGTAAAGCCTACAGGTGAGCAAAGTAAAGAAACGGATGACAATGAGTAACAGAAAAAGAGCAGACCAGATAAGATGACACCAATATTCTGCCAACTACAGTGAGTCCGGATGAAAAGTAGTCCCCCCTAAACGTTTGTCAATAACTTCTTGAAAACTAAACCAATAGCCATAACACTATATATGCAGTATCCTAAACCATTTTTCAATA
>JAQFXW010000962.1:0-16285 GCA_034693945.1 Dendrobaena attemsi
CCTTTATGTGAAATCCGGGCTGTCCTACATAGCGGGACTGCTCGTCCCTTTGGACAGTCCGTTTGTATCTAACTGTTAAATTCACCACTTGAGTTAAGACTTATTACTTAATTGTTTTTTGTTCTCTTTCTATGAAGCCTGTTTGAACGTATTGTCTGCGGTGTTGGATGCAATAAAACTGATTTGATTTGATTTGATTTGGTGTGTGGTACCGACGTTCTGTGTCCAACTGTCCATACCTTTTATGCGGCTGGTGCTGATCCAGATGACGTTGTATTTGGCGCTGTCGTATCCAGGCGCCATGTTGCTGACCATGGGGTTGAGAACACCCGGTCGACCTCCTATGACCAACTTACAGTCGACCATCGGATAGCGCTCCTGCAGTCGCTGGACGACACTGACCGCTGGGTCCTGCTCCTCTTGTATGCAGCATAACAGCTCAAACTGCAGCAGAAAGAGGAACTGTGCAATAGAAATATGTTGAGGTAACAGGGACTGTATTTAAACCTCTTAAGGTTTACTCAGCACGCTGAACAAAGTGCAACTGAACAAAAAGGCATCAATATAATGTAAGCGAGTGTAAGCTGAGCTAAGGTACATCAAGCATCAACTTGAAGAACTGCAAGGTAAAGTCTGTTGAATTCTGTTCCCCATCAATTAACGGGTAAAGTCTAGATGGGCTAAGTCTGCCTTTTCACATTAGAAACAACTTGGCCTTCACCCTACTCACTCCACCGAACTTTCCATAGCTCCCCAAACGGTCATCTTACTTTGACTGACCTGCATAAATGGTCAACAAAGATGGATAATTGGAGAGGCGAAATTTCCCAGGCAATTACTCAACAGTTGAAATCGAAGCCCTCCTGCAATCACTAATCAAATATCATGATTTCACCAACAACAAACAAACATACTTACAAAAGCTGCTTTTCAGCCAGTTACCTACTTGCCTGGCATGGTAAGACAGGATAATGCATGATATCATTATGCACTTGTTAAGCAACAGTCTAATTTACCAAGAAGCAGTGCTTTTTGTGATGGTACGCACTGGCACTGGCTGTACGGCGACCTTTCTGAACTTAGTAAAATAACATTTATTTACGTTAAGTGTTTTAGCAATTATAGTAAAATTACAACTGTAACTGTGTGTTGTGCGTTAAAACTCATATGCTAGGTTATCAAAATGTGAGTAATTACTAAAATAAGGTCATCAGTTCTTTTAGGACGTGGAAAACACCCCCCGAAAAAGATCCGGGGTAAAAGTTTTGTATAGTTTTGCGTACCGGCATCTATGTTTCTACAAAAAAAACACTGCCAAGAAGCATCAGTTGACAACGCCGAACAATTCAATTCTGCACAATTATTGTGTCTGAAGATTCATACACAGTGATTGTCATGTCAGAGGGGGTTCAAATATATACTGTCGATGTCACAAGAAAAACATCTAACCGATCGATCACTCTGTCCCACGATTCAAGTGGTAACTTTCAACATTTGAAACATCAATTCTATACACTGGCATTGGCATACAGATATACTTTCTCCCATAAACAACTGAGTTAACATTAATTTGTCAGCATGGATAGTTCTTTGTGAGTACAAAATATTTTTCAATGTACAGTTGTACATGCTAATAATAAAACCCAAAATGATGTGGCACCCATTCCAAAAGTCTAACAGTGAAAAGAATTTCAACCAATCAATTTATTTGGAAGATAAGTAGAGTCAAGGCCATGCACAAAACAGAAATTGCAAACATTTACATTTAACCACTTATACATATATTAATATATGAACATACATAATTTGCTTAATCGTCGGTGTAACCAACAGCGATAACGGTCTCGAAGCTAGATAAATTTTTTCGCGCGGATCCACATTGGGCAAGCTCCAATAATGCAAGTCCTTCACTCACAATTGCTTGAGGCGCTTCGGCGTGTTGACTCCGACACACCTCCGGGCTGTCATCGGGACCGCCTCTGAGTAGTAAATGGACTTAAAGGGGCGGTATAGAAATATGTTAATAAATAAATATATAAATTATTTATTGAGAACACGCGCTGTCAAGCCTCAGCTGGTTACAGAGTATACAGGTTTTAAAAAATAAATAAAATGTTATCATTTAGTGGTAAGCCAAATAGCAAATGTAATTCAATTTGTGGAGGGAGGGCACATTTAACTCAGCAAACTGTACTAGAGGATTCAGGATATATAGAGAACTGTGCTATTAGACTAGAACAAAGGCCGTGGCCCGTGGGGAGGCACGACTATTGGTGTAAAATAGTGCTGCAAAAATGTGCATCAAATACAATAACGCAGGCCTTCAACAATCGCTGCTTAGCTGCGTTGGTCGTTGAGGCTATGGAGTCTGGGCGTGTCGGGAGGAAAAGAGTTCGGTGCATTTTTTGTTGAAAACTTTCCGGTCTGGACTTGTCATCAGAAAAGAAATCAGGCCTCACCATGCTGGTGCTGAATAAAGCAGATGGGAAATTGTCATTGGGTCTGCGACAGTTTGTAGGGCTTCTGGGGTAGGTCGTAGGCTCTTAAAACCCTCAATGAATGCAAGGAAGCTGTGCAAGGACCCAACACCTGCTTGATGTGTGATCTTGTACGAAGGTCGTTGGTGATAATGACCCCTGGTATCTTCATCTCTGTCACTGGTTCAAAACCTGGAAGGAGGGGTGGTAACATTGCTGTTCCAAATCCATGGAAGACTAGCATCTCCAAAATAAAAACGACTCTGATGATTATGATGATCTTGATGATATAATGATGCTGAGCTGCTGATAGTTACAGCGATGAAAGGCTGGAGAGGGGTTGACAATGATGATGAGAACTACAACAATGATGGTAGGACTAAATGATTTAACCTACAGACTTGAATTTGAAGAGTGAACACAGGAACAAAAGGCATGATAGGGATGAATTTTACAGGTAAAGCTCTCATAATAGTGCTCTGTATGTCCTCTAAAATGTCCTTCAACAGAGGCGAAACCGCTGAGCAGTGTCTATAGAGGCATGTTACCTTTACCATTTCTCATTCACACCCAAAGCATTCACAGTAAGGGCATACTCTGATAAGTAAAAACTATACGCAATTGAATTGAATATGAATGGCCTCGCGTGCAGTCATTTCTACCAATTACGTCATCATACAGAGCACAAAGGTTCAGTGAACACTAAAATCAGAGGCCATACAGAACTTCAGGTAGAAGATATTGACAAATTTCACTCTATTTCCCTAGTTGCTTTATAAAAGTTTTCCTGTTCCAACACGTTTGCGATAACTTCCATAATTTCAGTCATTTCATGACCATTTTCATTACCAGTACATCAAGCAAACCATACCTATAACTTTATGCATCATAAGAATGGTACAAGCGAAGTCCTACAAATAGAACCATAGCCTCCCCGTGGGTCTGAGTCTGGGTACAATGTTACATGCTATTTTTTCTGTAACTACAGTTTTTGGAGATGTTTTCTGTCTTGATAAAGGCGATTTTTCTAACAGCAAATAGTTTGCCGTGCATTGTTTACATTTAGGCCTACTTACCTCAAGCAACTCAGTTTCCTATGCACAAAGAAGTCATTTATAATTTTCATATGTCCAGAGAACCCTTTGCTTAAGCCCTCTCTTGGTGTCTCGGCTCAGTTCATTGAAAATTCAGCTTCTTCCTTCTCTTTTGGAAAAGCCCTCTCTTAATTTCGAAAATGCATTGATATCAGATTTCAGAATAGACATTCTCAGAATTATTCACAAAGTCATAGCAAAAGCGCAGCCTCAAATACTGTCTTGCATAATGAACCTTATTTATACCAGAATGATCAGTGACATTGAGTATATTGGTCCTGCATATTACCAAGGTCTCAGATGATGCTTATCACCCACAGTCATCTGAATTAATGGACTAGTGCAGGTGGAACGAAGGGAGAGGGGTGGGGATGGGCCAAGGACAGACACAGCATCAGCAAGACAATCGAAAGGTAGACAATCAAATCAAATTTATTGAATTAATTCAAGCCATATACAAACAAGTACAGACCAAAACAGAAGAAAAAACTAGTTATCCAGGAAATTTAATAATAGGTCAAAGTTAGAGAAAAAGTGAGAAGGAATCAATTCATGGGGAGAAGAAGCCTAAGCTTATCTATCTGGTCGCCCCCATATACAATATTTCTTATAACAAGTCCTAAAGAGTCATAAAAAATAGCCTTTTTAATAATATCTTGCTTCACACCTCTTGTGCCATTCACAATTCTCCAATTCAACCAAATATGCAACATCGTTGTTGGGCAACAAAAATAATGGTGGGTTTCCGGTGACAGACATTTAGAAAAACAGGGTAGGTAGGTAAAAAATATTTGTATTTTGAAAAATATTTTTTTCACTATTCTATTTCTCCATTATGCACTTTAACTACAGCACACTCGGATACACTGTGGCTAAAGCCTGTAGCTAAAAACAACCAGTGATTTGGTTTCGACTTTCTTATATGAACCTTGCCATTTTTCAAATTTCTAACTTGATTTCAGTTTTAACTGTTCAGATTGTGATAGAAGCCCACTGCTGTGCATTATGTTTAATAAAAAACAATTTTCAAAACTAGAAAACAATATTTTCACAAAATTATTTGAGTCGCCCTGAAAACGGTGACTCGGTCAGGTTACCGGAAACACAACATTTTTTTTTTGGCCTTGTCATTCTCGTTGTCAACTCCCCCACCTCTCTGTCATTATAATCATCTGCAGCAACATCATTATATCATCAAGACCATCACCATCATAATCATCAGTGTCATTTTTATATTTGTCAGTGCCTAAACAAATTTCTCAAAGGTGCTCCACCGCAAAAAGTGAACGAACCATTGCCTCCCATGGTCATAATTGTACGACATTGTCATGTCATTACATCATCACTATTATCATCATCATCATTTGTCATCCTGGAAGCTGCTGGCGCTGATGTTATGTTATTAGTCAGGCACATTTATAATCACACAAGGTGAAAGAGCAGTAAGGACTAAGGAGGTCATAAAGTTTAAAAGCCTATTGTTCCTAAATTAATGCAGCTAACGAAAATCAAATACTGATATGTAGACCTATCGGGTATGACCCAGCCTACCTGTTCATCAATCCATCCACCTACCACCCATCCATCTGCCTGCCAGTCTCAGTCACAAACCAGCTTCCCTAACTACCTATCAAATTCACCTAACTATCCATGAGCCTACCTTCATTAAAAATCTACCTAACGATTCTAATCGAATTCATCTGACCTAGAAGAAATTAAAGCAATCCCATAAGTGAGCCCTGAAGTACCGACAACTTGCCCAACCCTATCCATTCACCCAATCTATCTACTTGAGCAGTTCACTCGACATGCTCACACCGGAATACCTCCTCACCAAATCCACCTATCCAAGTAGTCCACTCATCTCAATTTTGATTGATTGATTGATTGATTGATCTTGCCCGTGCCCTCTTTCGTGCCTTTGATTGAAACCATCTCGCTGATTTGTGATTTAGTGTCGTCAGGTCAATACAGCCTTTTCAGCTTTTTCTAAACAAGTGTCATAAAAATCTCTTAATGCAAGTTGACTAGATCTCATTCCTCGCCAATTCTCGTCAACCCCTCTATCATAAATTTGCCACAGACATTTTCCACTGCTGGTCTTTAACTACTGACCTTGGGGTAGGTGAGACTGAAATGGCTTTCGAGGTTCGTCTCGAGATAGGGGTCGAGACCCATCAGAGGCTTGACGATTGAGACTCCTGGCAGAGAGTCCATCACCTGCAATGGATTGCTCAACCGATGTAGGTAAAAGCGACTGCAAACAAACACACACCGAAAATCAGATAAACGGAGGTGGATTCAGGGCCTGATGCAAGACTAAGAACTTTACCACTGCTATCTAACACGGTAATTACAATCGTACATATTTGCACATTAATATGGTGCATTTTTGTTCAAGATACTCAAACACAGCAAAGGTAGCAAGACTAAGGCATCAGATACTCCTACCAACTTCAAGGTAAAATGTCAACAAGAAGAAGACACCCTCCAACCAATAAAAGATTACACAAGATACAGATCGGTTACACATTACTCTTATCAAGGTGCAGGTTACAGGACTATGGCATATTTTCTTTTAACCAGTATGAAAGAAAAGGTAACCGAAATAAAACTAATGCAACATTCACTTAGATATGGGTGAATGAAAAGATATAAAGACAAGTAATTAGGTAATAGGTAACCATATGCTATTTTTCTTTGAAAGGTAAAAGGGTACCGTTAAGCAAAAAAATATGCTGTGTTTCTGATAACCCGACCAACTTACCGTTTTGAGGCGACTCAGATAATTTTATAAAAATAATCTTTCGGGAAAATTTAAAAAAAAATCTTTTGGAAAGAAATATAATATTTTTACTGAATATGAAGCACAACAGTGACTTTTGTAACAATCAAAACAGTCAAAACTCAGACAAGGTTAGAAATTTGAAAAAATGGCAAGGTTCATATAAAATAAGTGAAACCGAATTCACTGGTTTTATAAATACACGCTTTATCCACAGCATATCCGAGCGAGCCATGGTTAAGCGCAAATGGTGAAATAGAACCGTAAATTTTACCCCAAAAAGTTATCCTTCCTACCTACCAACCCTGTTTCTTAAACATATGTCACCGGAAACACGCAATTAATATTTTTGGGCCTTAGCCAGCATGTCACCGATACCTTTTCCATGAGAAGTAGATTCATGCAACTGCAATTGTCTATTGTCTAACAGTTAAATTGCTCATCGAACACGACAGGACATTTTAACGGAGCAACAATATGTTAATTAATTCAGGTATTCAATGTTTTATCATCTGAATCAATTAAAATTGATTACATGGATTATGGATACAGACACGGAGTGACTGAAAGTTAAATTATTTATAGTCCTCATTCGTCCACAAACCAGAAGAATTACCAGACCAGTGACCACAGGAACTAGGGCACTCATGCATATTGCATAAACCTGTGTGCATGCAATTGTACATGTATTTATTCATGCCTATGCCTATGTATGCAACTATTTGTAAAAAGCAGGTTACAGCCGTTACATTGATGATGGAGTAATGTTTGTATATAGAAGACAGTCTCAGTTAATCATGTAAAATGCTAGATCTTAATGATTATACAGAGGCACACACACGCATGTTTCCTAAGCCTTTGATTTATGACATCCTCATGGGGATGCCTTAGGGATGTGAGCTCTTCAGGTTCACCCATATTACAATGACAAGCTATAATAGTCAGCAGGCAGTACCTATATGTTGCATAAATGTTGCAAGGAATTTTTATGTTCGTAGAATTTCACACCAAATAGACTGCAGATGAGTTTGTTTTCAAGAGCACAATTTTCACAGTTCAGTAGCTTTCGTACCCATACCAATGAGACCATGGGTGCATTTCATCTTCTTGATGGCACCATTCTGTGCACTTGTGTAATTTTTGACGCAGTTAATGGAGCAGTTACGACGACAAGAGCCTCTCTCGCATGGCACAGGCGGCACAAAAGCGGCATGGACGACACAAGAGCATGGCAAACATTCATCTCTTCTGTGTGTACATCTGCCGGATGGACAGTTGCTATTTCATTATATCATCTGCACAATAGCCAAGCAAATAGTCCAATGTAGATAGTCCAGCGCATTGCTCTTCATGTCATTAGCTTGATTGAACGCTCACTAAGTGCATAAGGCCAAAAATTGCTTTCAGCGTCATATGGCTCACATTTGACAAGAAAACTCATGCACGCCACAGAACTGTTGCCTCTGACATTTGGGAAGCAGTTTTCCAGTCAAGTCATTGTCTAAAGCAGGACCATCAAGCAGCGTGTCTTCTTTGATATTAACACTTCATGGCAAAGATTTGGTAGCTTTATCAAGTTACCGTAGTAACAAGAGAAACAATTTGACTAAGAGCTGTACCGATACTAACATCTGTATCAATATCTGGTCGATAATAGGACTAATAGGTATATCGTATCAGCCGTATTCAGTGCTGATATAAAAATTTCTTAATTTTTCTTATGCCAATGTGGATGTGACATCCATCCTTTCCTGTACACATTCGTAAATACAGAGACATTTCAAACTTAGCGCTCGATCATGCAGTATAGCACCGTGTGGGGGAAGACATTTGCAATATGCCCATAAATGCTAACCTAAATGTAGCATATTCACTTAAAAATAAAATATATATACATAATAAAATTCCATCTGAGGCCATCATACAGCAGAGTAGTGAGGGTTTAAGAGACCACACTAGCGGCTGACAGTTTATTTAGACACTTATGCTCAGAGTTTAAATAGGGCTGTCAGAATTAAATTCTTGCTGAAAGTTGTAGGCAACTTGGCAAATGTGATCTTGCGATTAGATTATGCCTTAACTTCTGTTGCTCTGAAAGTAAATGTTCCAATAATTATGTGATTGCTGTCTAACATTATTGAATTTAACAACGTGGTTTAAAAGTTCAACGTAAGCTCTTCCACAGTGGTGCCGCCCGACGCTTAGAAAGTGGACACAACATCGCATAGGCCTAGCCTATGTAAAGAGAGTGGACTCAAAATCACAAACATATCAGTGATTTAAAAACATTGCCAGTCATTTTGGTCAATCAGTATTCATCGTCATTCATGTGACAATGAAGCATAAATGAATTTTATATACACATAGGCCTAACACTGCAAAGACGAGGATATTTGTTTTGTAAACAACGCGAATGTGTCAGTTGCGTCCGCTTGTCACCATGTTTTCCTGACCAGTCCTAAGTTTGCCAAGCAAGCCCTGCAGAGCCTCTGTCATTAGTGATGGATTAAGTGAAGAAGGAACTCCAATTCGATTGCCAAGCAGGTGGATGCATGAAAGTATACCATTTTATAAGACACGTCATGGGCATATCGTTATCTGGTGTGGGACATTACATTCTTACTCAGATCCCTGAAAGTATGTGATAATTTGCTAGGCACCGTAGATTCATAGAAACATTGATATATGTCGCCAGTATCGGCTACTTTGATAATCGGTTTTAATCGGTATCAGTATAATCGGCAAAAAGTTATATCGGTTCAGCTCTAGTGACATCTAGAGTGTTATGTCGATGAAAATACGGAATGTGTGCTCTGAAAATTATGGTGTAGTTGTATTGTTGAAGATAAAACTGATAAGCTAGTAAATTAATACCTCAATTAGTTAGACACTGCATTTGCATTAAGAAGCCCTGAGCAGATAAAGCCTAAACTGAAGGAAGTTGATAAAACTGATTAATGCCCGCAGATTGAATTGAAGGCCAATTAGCTCGTTTCGCTCACGCATTGGAAGCTGAATAGAGAGATCAATAATATCATAGATGGCTGAGTCACGAGAATGCTGTGAAGAATTTCTAGTGCATTAAAGTTTATGCATTCATGAAAATTAACAGCAACAATACTTGCAGCTCACAGATTCCGCTTACAAATGCAACCTTGCTTTCTAACTGATTCTAACTTTCTTCTGGTGCACATTGATCCAGAAATATTCAAATTTCCTACACTTGAATAATTTATCAAGCTACTCACTTTTACATCACGAACAATGGCAATGTTTAGAAGCAGCATGTTCAGTTTGCTCTTCGATAATATAATTAATTAATGTATTGTATATAGAATTAATAAAGTCTTAGCCTACTTGTTAACACTTCCACGCAACTCTGATAACGTACAGGATATACATACTAGCACTGATGCTCTGGTTAAGTTCAACAGCTGTCCATTAAGTGTCAAAAGGATGTTACTAATATAGTAGGTCCCAGTGTATCAGATGATGGCTTTTAAATCACGTCTAAGTATCATACTGTGTTCAAACTAAACAAACATCTGAGGTTTGTGCTGTGGCAATTGAATGAAAGTTTAAACTGGCAAATATTTTGCACAAAGTTTCACACAATTTAAAACACTTAAAAACTTTGGCATGAATTATATGAAATTTAAGGATTCGCATAGCACCTCTCCTAGTATGAACTGTTTAGAGGTGCTACCAACTGCAGCTCTAATGCTGAGATCGAGTTTACATTTTGTAATTGTAATTTTCAATTTATAAAATGCCTCTTAGAGAAACCTCAACAGAGGTGCTCCCGACCCAATCAGCTAGAAACACGAACATGCCAAAGCACCTATTTACATTGTCAACAGGTGAAAGCATGTTGAATCTAGTTTTGAGAGGTTAATGGGACTTGATCCTAGATTTTACCATATTCATGCCAGCATGTTATATATTACACCAACAATCCAACATGACTGTAACAGTTGATTTTAAATGTATAAAACTATAGGTATGCTGCAATGATCGCCGTATTATAAATCAAAAGGACCCAGACCAAGCTTGGCCTGGGTTGGGATGTGTGCATCTGAATAGAGATATTGAAGAGGCACCATAGATATAAATATCAATTGATTGATTTATTGAAAAGGTCAAGAAAAAATAAACTGATAACGATTTTGACTAAGGTTTGACCTGAAGAGATCTTCAGCTTGCGCAATTATTATGTACACCATACAATTGCACCAGCGCAGGATTAACAGAGGAGAGTTAATAGAATGATTTACCCGTATATGATTGAGAAGGTGAAGAAGGTGATGGCAAAGCAGTAGGCAATCCAAGGCACGGCAGCCAAGACATGCACAACACAGGACCAGAGGATTTCATCCATTGCAGCAGCTCATTCGCCTGTCAACACAAAACACCTTCACTAATTCACAAGAATCCGAAGAAATCCAATGCATCGTCATTATGCAGTCACACTGTTAAACACACTTGTTTACATCTATGCATCTTATTATGGCCACATGCAAGAAAACTACAAAATGTGCATTGCGAACCAACTCAAAAACGAAACAAGACCCATATACGATTGATAACTCAAACTAATCCTACCAGAGCTATATGGTACATATAATCAAGTTACTTTTTTACAGCCTGTCCAAATGCAGACGTAGTACATAAACACATACACAAGGTTCTTCAGCATGGTCATTTGAAGTAATAAAACTTCCAAATCACATTACATGGTTTGTGTATGCAGGCATTCTAGTCACACTTGTGTTTTCTGCACAGATATAAATAAACTTACAAGTGACATTACTATTCCCTGAAATGTTTCAATTTGTTTACTTAAATCTCTTCAACCAGAACTTATTGACTACCCCACAAAAACGGGATCAATTCTGCAGTTATAGCATGCTATCTCTTCTAGCAGCCTTTAAAAGACTTAACCCCAAATAGGTGTTTATCAATCAGTTACTTATCTTTAACATAAGTGGAGATTTCCTGAATGTTTCAAATGGCACTTTACAGAACAACTCGGCTCACACTAAGTGTCACAAAATAAGCATAAACCTTGACATTTCTTGCAATGCTGTCCACACGCACCTCACTAGTCAACCTTAAGTCTTTGCTGTCTTAAATCAGTGAATCGCAGCCATTGAAATAAAGAAAACAATACAAACATTGCCAACATTTATCTGTTTTCAACATCTTCTTAATTTGAAAACATATCAATTTTAGGTCTTAGACATGGACACCCAGGCAGGTAGCCGTGAACCAATGGTGGTGGTCTGCGGACCACAGGTTGAGTGCCACTGCTCTAGAATAGCAATTCTCAACCCGGTAATCTGCAGACTAACGATGGTACACAGCCATCTGTCTGGTGGTCCGCGAGAAGGCCCCAAGATTGTTACTATGAGACCCCTTGAACGCGCAAATTTTATATGGCAATAAAGCCGCTGATATAATAAATTTAATGAAAAGAAGAATTTGCTGTCTTAAATCAGTGAATGATAATGCACAACATGAAAAGAGATAAGTTTTGTCAATTTTTACAATTATCTTTATTTCAATGGCTACATGATTTATAATAATACTAGCTGTAACCCGTAAAAATTATGGGCATTTTCAATCAATGACATCTTAGTGAATACAATTTCAAAGAATATACTTACTTACTTCTATCATGTCATTGGTTAGATGGAGACTCCTGCGATATGTAGACCGCACCAATAACAACGAACACCGCTCCGTTTACAAAAGTTAAAATTAATAACCGAAAATAAGACTATTATTTTCAAATTTTACGGGTTACGACCAGTAATATTTAATGCACTTGGTCGAGTTAACCAACCCTCTACTGGGTATATTTAATGCGACTAATACGGCCAAATAATATTTAATGTGCTCGGTCGAGTTCCGAACGCGGTATAAATCTCGGCGCATGCCAGAAACATTCTTCTCACTTCAGAAGCATTAGCGAGACCGAATTAGCATATAAGCAAATTATTTATATATGTTGATTAATATGATAACTTATGGGGCTCTGCATTAGGCCTACTATTACCAGCTTTTTTAAAAGAAATGTATGGGGTCACATATAGTCACCACTCACCAGTGGTAGACTGCAAAATTTTGCTGATTCATGACCCATAGAAAAATTTATAGGTGGTCCTCAAGCCTCAACAGGTTTGAGCCACTGCTCCAGAAGACTGGTAGGCTCTTCCACAGTTGTTTAGTAGTTTACGGATTGTTTAGTAGTTTACGGATTGAAAAATTCGATTTAAAAATTAGCAGTCTGCTTAAAGTTACTCCTGAGGAGAAACTCTATTCAATGGGGCTCTGCATCTCAACTCAGTCAACTGCAATCATCATTCAGCCGTTTATCTACGAAGTCAGCGTCATCAATTTCACCCTATCGGCAGAAACTCAACTGTTTCTTTCAGAAAATTCGTTGGCTAACACGACAACACGTGTTATGTTATCTTCTCCGTCAAAGGAACAGGTTTAGGAAAAAAGAAGAATCACGTGATGTAATGGGTGATTTTAAATGTACATTGTACAATGTACATATTACATAATTTATACTAATATAAGACACACATGATATAACAAAACAAATAGGTTCTGATGGTAATTAATTCAATTTGAACCATTTACGCACCACACTCGCCAAGGCCGTAGGCGGGGGTTGTTTTAAGTATTTAAACACCCCCTGAAATGAAATTATGGCTAATGTAAAAGTTCGTTTTTAATGTGAAAAGGTAGGAAAATACGAGATTTTGGGTGTAACCCACAACCCCCCACCCCCAAATGAATTAAGGTAAAAGAAAAATTTGTAGGACATAGAAAACACCCTCTCCCCGAAACAAAATCCTGGCTATGGCCTTGACACTCACACCGTCAACACATCAATATTAAAAGAAATATGGATAAGAAGAATCACATAAGCTAGTTAATCGGGTAGAAGAGAGGCAGAAAAGCCAGCTACAATGACAACAGCACTTCTATTTTAAGAACTCCTGTCTCTGTGTTTCCGCCTCTTTGTTTCCTATGACTTCATCCAGACGGCAAATGGACTTTTAGACCTTTAGACAATTAAAGGACTCATGACAAGCCGTCAGTAGACAATGTATGCACAAGTCACAGTAATGTCAATTAGCAGCAGACACCACAATAGCTGGAATGTGCACCACGACCAAGCAAATAGTGTATAATTAAGAGCATAGATTTATATATGATTTAAGTCCACACAACCTCTGGCAAATTTTCATTGGTTGGTTCCCTATTAATGAATATTCATGCCAAAAATTATGTCACTACTACCACTACACTACTGCTATTCGTATCTATGGCAACCAGCAACCCTTCATTGTAACCTTAATTAATGTATAACATGTGTAGTAACAGTGCTATAGGATTTTACATGATCTATGTAATATATTGATATCAATTATATCAATTATCCATTCATTTGTTCAAGGATTTATGTAGCACCTCTTCAAGTGGATTACTATTCAGGTGCTAAATCGGTTTAACATGCCAAGGCAGCTAATTTTACCAATGTCACCTTAGTAGTAAAATGAAGGCTGAACCGACCCTAGAGGAGGTTGCACGACCCTAGGGGAGGTTGCACGTAGGGACTGCAGGTGTGCATCTAATCTTCCTGCCAGGTTACCAGTCAACCAAACCCCTCTGACCTATCATAATTATATCCTTTACTCCTATGTAAGTAAGGCAGGTACAGGTCTGCGTACCATCCTTGAACCTGCATTGCTAGAACAGGCTCAACATTCCCATTCTGATTTCTTCCGGCACCCATTAATGTCTTCTGCTCAATTCATATATCAATTAACAGAATGTGAGCCACCTTGGTACAGGTCTTTTCAATGGGACAATTAATGGACATGAACACTATGGAAACACTAGACTTTACTTTAAACAAAATATACAATTGAACATTGTATACAAAAGACACAGCACTCTTCACCTCCTCCCAAAACTGTAACTTACTTCCGCTAGGTCTCCCTTGGAAATCTCCCCTCCCCACACAAGTCAATTCTCTCACCTGCTTCCCAATTTAGATCCAATCACTGAGGTCAAGGTAAAAGCTTATTTATAAACAAGGCAGGCCAGACCAGGCAGAACAGAAGCAAGAAGGACTGAAGGAAAGGCATGTGCAATAGAGAATAGAGACACAGACAAAACAGAGGGAAAGCAATAAAACAGTTGAATAGAGATAAAACAGATACAGAAAGTAACAATACAGCGAGACAGAGACAAACAGAGGGATAGTAACAAGACAGCAAGAATCTCTTAAAAGAAGAGTGACATTTTTTATTAGAGGTTACTTTTTTGAAGCATTGACCTGAAAGGCCAATACTTTTGAAGCAATGTTTGTAGACAATAGTTTTTGAGGGGCTGACAGCTGCCGGACACCCTTGAGCGAGTTTCCTTCAAGATGATGGTCGCCTTTGTGGCAGGAGCATATTTGGAGAAGGGTTTGCAGATTCAATGCAAAATTATACTTCTGAACGAAATTTTTAAAATTGTTTGGCCGCGTCCAATGGAAAATGCCCTTAGAGCAAGTGGAGGCGTGGGGGTTGGCCATTTTAGGAGGTGGCACTGTATAAGAGAATGGTGAGAAATTAGTTCAACGGATAATTTGACTAATGACTAAAAACATCATAAAAATAATCACTTGAAATTTGACTATGCCCAAAAAAATAAAGAGATCGTCATAATAATTTCGGGGAGGAAACAGTTTTCTACAAGGAAACCCCATTCCAATATTTTTTCTGGCTACATCACTACTTTGTGGATACATTTCAGGTTTTACTCTAGTATATCAATGACTCTTCTTCTTGGAAACTGAGTAATTATTGCTACCCGAAAATATGTCCACACTCAATGACCATTTGACATCAAATAGGCCAGTGCAGAGAATTTGTAAGAGGTACTGTAAAATTTCAGTTGTACTGTATGGGATGTCAAGCAGACTCTGATATGAGTTTGCAATCAATAATGAACAATTTCATTCATTTGTTCAAGGATTTATATATGTTATATATGTCTCTGTTTCAGCAAAGACTGCTTTCAGACAGTTGCTTTTGCAAAATTTCTTTTGTTCAAAGCAATTATTCTGCCAAGTGAAGTTATTTTTTACAAAGTTACTTTTGACAAAGTAAATAATTTCTGATGGAATCATTTTGACAGAGACTTTAAGAGCTTTTAAGCACAAGTAGCCTACTTTTGAGGGTATGCTAGCAGATGCACTGTAGTATTTGCTATTAAAATAGCAACTAATAAACACCTTGACATAGTGCACCTTTTGTGTAGAGAGTTAAAATTAGTGACTGAATAAAAAAATCAAATAGAGACATTCAAACTATTTTTTCTAACAGGGTTAATGCACTGGGAGCGCAGCGCCTCTGATTAGATCATACTGAAAGACAGGCTTTAGAAATCTATAGATACAATACAATACAATAAAGGGTATTAAAGAGAAGTTAGAGAATGATAATAATCATAATAGAAGTTGATTATATCTATGTTTTTTCATTAACATGTATGAAGGATTTTTTAATGTGTTTAAATAGTACTCTAATAATAAATGGAAGGGAAATATTGTGAGATCTTCGTGGTAGATTGTTGTAAATTGCAGGCCTTAAAAGTGATACACCTAACACTGATCCGTCTTGTCACATGCATCTGACCAGAGCCTCCAAAACCAACCCATCTTTTGAACCCTGTTTCCTTAACTGTGCTCTGATCAACATAGTTAGGCTAAACTAACAATGCTGCAACAATAACAACTGGTTTGTTGGGCCAGCGTTAGGATCTTGAGCAGTCTGAATGACTGGCCCAGGCTGGCCCTGCAAAAATATGGGCCAACTGTTCTGCCCCTCTCAGTTCTACAACTGACGTTCAGGTCTACT
>JAQFXW010000963.1:0-16285 GCA_034693945.1 Dendrobaena attemsi
CCTGGGTCGGGAGCGCCTCTGAGTAGAGATCTTGAAGAGGCGCTATATAAATTTTGATTGATTGATTGATTGATTGATTAGGAAAAGTAAGTTTGGCTACAAAACAGGAAAACAAATCTTTTGAATTAAGAATCAATGTCACCTGCGAATTTCTGTTTGTGTTTTGCCTCAGTATCAGAAATGTTTTGACCAAGAGACTCCAGCTCCTTCTTGTGTTCATACTTCAAATCTTCAATCTACAACCAGAAACTTCTTCAGTTTTCAACAATTCATACAGTTACATTCAACTGCAACACTATTCATCTACTCCGACAGGTTCATCAAAATACACATAGTGAAAACATTAATCAAATCCCACTTATGTCTAATTTAAAACTTTGATTACATAAAAAGTTAGCACCGAAGAGACATTAAAGATGTCAGCTTTTCTCTAGCAGCTTATTATAATCCATGTGAACAAAATGTAACTTACAATGAACATTCAAATTGTTACATGTTCTTGAAAACATCAAGTAATTGCCAGAATTGTAATCAACATAAGATTAAAACTAAATAAGACTAAATTTGCTTTTCATCTTCGAAGGTTGAGTGAATAATTATTAAGTAGACAGAACCTTTGGAAAACAATAATCAAGCAACTGTCAGAATTTTAACAAACACAAAATTTAATCTAAACAAGACTAAATTTGTTCTTCAACGTCAAAGGCTGAGTGAATAATTATTAAGAAGACGGAACTTTTGGATCCGAAAACGAACACCTAACGACTGGATAATAAGTTCAGAGGTAGAATTGCAAACAGACCCAAGCGATGTGTTCTGAGGTTCCAAATTGTTTCACAAAATATTTGTTTATATTTGCTATTATTATTCAGCAGCATTATGAACTGCACACAGACTGCTGACAAACGGTTCAACCATAATTCAAACATGTCTAGATCATTGTGAAACATGCAACATCACCAACCAAAAGATGTGTATCTTGCTGAAGAGTTACAGCCATTTTCAAATGTCTCACTTCAACTGCAACACAAATGAACATTCTAACTCTGCAGCAAAAATTAACACAGGTTCAATTTAATATGACAGACATGTGAAGGGTTTTGAGCCCCTGTGTCACATTTCAACTGGAAAAGAAGGATAATGCCTAATAATAAAAAGGTTATGAACTGTTTTGGTGGATACGATGAATGAATTTGAAAAAAGTTGGTACTACAAAACGGTCATCAACTTTTTCCCAACTTGAAGCTCCACCCCATGAGCAGAATTAAACTCCGCCCATGACTGAATACGATAACTCTAGTTTCCACGGGTTTCAATGGCAGATAGATCATACGCACTCCCAGTCACCTACCTTCCTCGATGACAGCCTTTGCTTTTTCCTGTAGAGCATGACGCTCCATCTGGTGAGTGACTGTCATTCCATTCACCTCTACTTCATGGTCCTCATTAAGACCTTGAATCTCAGCGATAAGAGCGTTTCGATGATGCATCAATACATCTGAACACAGGATTCAATAAGCAAGATAGCCAACAATAGTATATCTCGCTGCATTGAACACCTGCAGCTAAATTGTATTGCCTCTATATTATAATAGAGAGGGTATATTAAACAAATTAGGTCAAATGCCGTTATGAAATGATCACTGGTATTAGGCTGTGCATTTGGACTGGGAGCAGTCTGTGAGAACAGCCTGGAATCAGGCCACAGAACACGAGGCGACCACGACCACCACCGCAGGCGACTGCACTGCTGCAGGGCCAATGGAATAGTCCTATTCAGAACTAGCATGTTAAGCCTTTGCATGTCAGTCTTGAGTCTAGTTATCAAGAAAGAGTAATGGCTCAAGCAATTTTAATCCATTAATCTGAATTTGTAATCCCGGAAGAACGAGATTACAATGGATATCACGAGATTACAATCCTGGGATTATGGGATTGAAAAAAGGTTTGCCGGGATTCCTTGACGACACCCCCTAACACTAATGAGTTATGCAACTGCTCGTTCTCAATTAATAAAAATAATTAACACTAAAAACCATCCTTTCACTAGAAACTAATTAGAAAACAAACCAGTAAAATATCTGTTACAACATACCACATTTAGCATTGCTTGAACCAAGTTGAGATCTGATCACAGAGATGTTTTCCGACAGCGAGGTAACCTAGCAAGCATACAAGACAGGCAAAACTATTACCGTCTTTAATTGCTATGTAATAGCAATTTCTGCTATGCATGTTTATAATGCAAATGACACATCAAGAAGAAGCCATAATCAAGACAATATTCTGCTAAGTCAAACAACATAGAGGCATTGGCGAATAACAGATGGAGGTGTAGTATATAATATTATGTGTCTTGCTGACACTCATTTTCGCTTAGCCTCACTCAGCTCCAACCGTCCACTTCATTCCTTCACAAGATTTGACCTTTGATTCCCTGAACAGGTAAACTATGGCTCAGTCTAACTCTTTAGGGTTCAATTGGACCCTCTCTAGAATACCCTTTCTTTATCTCTTTGCTCTGAAATCTTTTCTTCCTCCCTTTCTTTATGTCCAGCTTCTTATCACAGGGCTTTAACCATGGGAGTACTTTTGAATGGGTGTCCTACTAGAATTGCTATATATAATTTATATATGATTAGATAAGAAGCAGAGGTGATAAATCAAGAGAAGTCCCATTTACACATTGCACAATTAAACTAAAGTTGTAAAAGTCAACAATTCAACTAAAGTCATAAAAGTTCAATGACACAAATAAATTTTAAGTCTTTTAAGCAGTAGTTTTTATAAAAACAAGTCGTACTACAAGTTAAGGCGGCAGTATCGCACCCTATTGCCTATGAAACTATGCCAGTCAAGAAAATTTAATTTTTGTCTGTCTAGCAAGTATTCAAGTCTGATGAAAATTAAAATACCTAAGAGGATGTTCTTTAAAGGACCTGAAATGGACGCCTACCTGTTTGACATAGTATTTTACGACGGTGATCATTGCCTCGAAAGCAGAAGTTCGTTCTTTCAACTGAGCTGCAGAGGAGTGGAGCTGTCTGGCAATGTCCTTGCACTCCACCTCAAGCTCATGAAACTTCTTTATTGGCAGATCCCGTAGGACAGAGGTCGAAACAACGTCCGGCTGGTGTGAATACTGGATCCCAATTGCATCCTCAACTGATTCAACCAAATAGAATGTCACCAAGTAACAATTACTTGACACATCAAGAATCATAAACTATCCACTTCATCGTATGAAATTTAAAAAATTGATATAAAAGCAAAGTTGTTCAAAGTTCAAGAGGAATGGTTATACAATTTGAACTGCAGCTGTTGACAAGCCTGTTGTGTTTGTGCTGCAACTGAACAATCCTGAATTCTGGGATCACTCTGCAGATTGATGGATTTATTTTGATAAAAAAAACTACTGCAACATCTACTGTGGCTAGAACTGCAAATTCCTGCATTATTCAAGGTCAGAAACAATCAATCATAATAGGTGCCATAATTTGGTCAAAATATGAACTATCCAAAATATTAAGACGCTTAAAATATCCAACATATTTGACATTTAGCATGTTGTGTTAACTTACACACAGTGCTAATAAATCAATCAATCAACATTCTTAATTGCAATCATCGTAACAGTAAACATAACAAAGTTAGTAGTAGATCGATTACAAAGGGTCGTTCATCCTGCTAATCGGGGCACACCTAATAGTGTCTCGTGAACTTGCTCGATTTGGGCAACGAGTCAGATTGAAACTTGATTCAAACAAACACAGAATTTTGATTACAACATGATAGATTGATAGTCTTAACTAAACTTACCTATAACGAATCTTAAGCTAGTGGGTTGATTCTAATATTAAACAACATTTAATTAAAGTCACGCTTAATAGGGCATCAAGTAGAACATTTTGATTCATAAGAATGCTTAGCTATCGTAAAAACATACCTAACTTGATGTCTTTCATATTCGTCTCACTAGGAGATTGATTGTTGTGAAATGGTGTACCGTTCTCTTCTATGATTTCGCTTTTGATGCTGCTACAGACGCCACCATAAGATGCTCTTCGACTAGAAACTGGCTCTTTGCTAACTGCAGACACAAGAATCTGCTTCTTTGCAGGAAGACCGCTCTTAAGAATTTGGGATTTTCTTCCCACCAACATGCTGTTTGGTTTCTGATAATTGGATAATTCTCTGGACTTTATCTCAGGTACTCGACTGTCATTGTGAATACCAAGTTTTGGTTCTTCCTTGACAGGCTTCAACTCAGCACTTGTCTTCTTGCAACTAGGATTGAGTACTTGTGTCTCCCGGCACTGCTTCTGCGTCAAATTTGTCGCCATCGCCTGGTTCAGGCGTAAAGAGCGTCTTTGAGGAGCAGCTGGAACTGACGAGGCACTGCTGCTTGCACTTGAGTTGACAGAAATGTTTGCCTTGCTGATCTTTGAAGATGTGCTGTCAGAGTTTTCCATCGTGGATTTCGTTGTTACGTTTGAAGGTCTTGCACCTGGAGTAATTTTGCAATTTCCAGACTTTTTCTCGATGTTTTTGAAAACGCTCAATCGTCTCAACTGTGGCACATTATTTGTTCTAGCTGGTTCTGGTCTTGCAGTCTTAATCTCCGCGGATTCTTTCTGCTTTGCGTGTTTGACAAGATCTGTATTTGGAAGCTGTCTAGAAGTTCCCTTGCGAATAGTAGACTGAACTTCAACTGGAGGAGCCGACACTGCCCCAGACCTTCCAGCTTCGGACTTCTCCTTCTGTTGTTCCAATAGAGACTGGACAGCGCTAGACCGACCTGAAGGCACAACAGTTGCTTTCGACAAAGGTATGCCGATTTTCGATGTCCGATTTGATCGTCGGAGGAACGATTCAAGTGGCGACCGAGCAGAATTTCTTACTGAACTTGTACCCGCAATCTTTAGATCATCTTTATTTGAACCTGCTGAAGGTGGCTGAGACTCGCACTTTTCCTGAACAGCACAGCTGACCTTGACCTGCTTCACCATTTCAACCTCCACCTGGACCATGATGCAATTGTCCAGGGATGAATTAGTCTTCTCCGAAACGTTGTTAGGAAGTAGACTCCTTGGTGGACTAATTCTTGACGAAAGTATGCCACCACTAACCAACACCTGTGGTACTGGAAGTTGGCGTCTAGTGCTAGAAACTGGTCTACCACTCACAGCAACATCTGAGCCAACAACAGGTGTTAGGTTTGCTGATGAACAAGGCAGTGCTGTAGTCATTTTGTAAATGGAAGGCTGAGTAACACAAAACAAACATTACTACAACATCTTATGGAGGCTTACGTAGTACGTAACTACGTATCGCTAGGTTTCTTATTTTAACCAAGCTGTCCACATGGGTAATACTCAAAAGCTATACTGCTTCTTGAAATTCTCTAGATAATGCTCTTTAATTGTCTTTACTTTCTGTAGTAAATATTAAAACTTTCTGTAGTAAATCTTAAAAATTCTTTAAAATGTTCTCTTTTAGAGTCTAGTAAAGAGCCAGCAGATAATAACCATACACGATATAACAGTATAACTTGCCATATATTCCAATCATAATTTAGCCACCAACCTCAAAAATTTTGCTCTCATTAATTGCCATCCTCATCTATGCATTGCTGACTAGCAACATACAACTCTAGTACATCAAAAGGAACAAAGCACAACACACTTATTGAGTGACACCAAACCCTTGAAAAAATTAACAGTACTTCTGAGAACTTCAGTGAAGTGGAACAGCATTTAAACAAGATATTCATTGCCTGACAACAATGATAAAGACTTGCCTTGACTACATTCATCAGACCAGAATTCACCAGATCTAAAGCATCAGTTGATGAAGATGAATCCTGAAAGTGAAGACGATCGGTGCATCGTGGTTCTGAGTCTAGGCAGATGTCACTGGCATGAATTGATGAAACAGCCTGTTTGTAGTCGCCCTCATAAACGTCATTGCTGTAATCACACCACCCATCCAACAGCATTATTCACTGACTAGCGACAAGACAATATCTCAATAATAGTTCAATTAAAGCGTTTAATTGGGCTACAAGAAAAACTATCTATTCAGCTAACAATCAATTAAGTTATTTGTAACTCATTTATGCTTATTTACACTTGAAATTCAATCATTTTAACATAAGCACAGTTTTGACAGCTTGTCTTAAAACATTTACATGATACCACAGCATGGTAATTCATCAACAGATGATTACCAATTTAAATTTAATAGTTCATGCTAGCCTGTGAGCATAAGACGAAATCCAATTTCTAATTGTGAACAAAGACTATTGCAAAAGAAGATAAGGCTTTCTAAATCACCTTTGCATATAAACTCAATCACAAACTGCTGGATATAAAGCCTCAACAAAATGGGTGCAAATAGTCAAACAGCTACCAGACTTGAGTAACTCTATGCAATAAACTTCACATCAAGCACTGTGTTAGCATTGAACACCAAATCAGACAGTCAAATGCAAATTAGACTTCGAAGAGTTCTAGGAAAGAAATGGCGCTTAAAAGCGGTGTTGTACACTTGAAACAGATAATCATTCATACTCCAAACCAGAGGTTCATTTGTTTTTCAAGACATGCTGGACTGCATCACTCTTAGCAACCGCAGATAACAGGCAAATCCAAACAACCTCATTAAATTTACTTGGAGATATGAATACATTCAAGAGACAACTTAGACTTTACACAACACTGACTTTAACATACAAGCCGGAGCCAACAAGTAACTAACATGGCTGCTGTATTTAAACAACACATACTTTTACACTGTAGAGTTGTGCTAAAAACAGAAGAACCGGCTTATGTATACACGGCCAGCACTTCAATAAGAACCACAGCACAAAATCATCAACAAATTTCTTAACTTAGTAATCGTACACATACATTCACATGCATTACTTAATTACTTTAATAACAAGGATAGCAACAAATAACCTAATCAAATGATGTCTCGTACATGCTAACAACTTTATTAACTTTATATATATATATATATATATATATAAATACATACATATACATATATTAATTTGATATCTTAATATTAAAATACCCATAATCTCAGAAATTTTTCAAGGCAACTCACTATTGTATATTTATGAAATACATCACCTTTTCTTATTATTCTAGCTCTAATTCTTCTACTAGCCATAAATATTGTTGTAAAAATAAGCCTGCGATCAAAAGGATTTCTTTGTCCATTTAACTAAATATGTTTAAACCTTAACAAACCACTGATCCTGCAATCAATGTCTTGCATGTAACAACACCAACCATTTGAAAGCAAAGGTCGGAATATAGCCTTAACATTTGGCACCACCAATACACCAGGATCTTTCTCCATGGGATACAGATTACTCTGGCTCAATACAAAACCACAACTGAATCTGCATGTAGAAGTACATAAACAGATCCTGACATACTGCAGTAGCCAAAGGTTCAACATTCATGTAAACAGCTTTTTCAAATCACATTTATTCAACTGCACATAATAATAAACATTCAATTACAAATGTATACTCTACCAGTTGTAAAGTATCAATGAAAATGCTGTATTACAATAAAAAAGTTCTAGTTGCCTAAATTTTAGTTTTCGAACGTACCATACTTTTCACTTTGTTTTCTAATACTAATGGCAACTATAGTCAGTCCCATATGACTTTGGCCTATAGAGTACCTGCATAAATCATGGCAAATACTTCAAAATGCCAAATGGCAAATACTTCAAAATGCCTGGTCACACACACACACACACATCATCAGACCAGAGACCAGCTCAAAAGATCAGCAGATATTCTCTAGACAGATTAGTATCAGTGAAGTGGTCAAGTCAAGAGTGATATTAGGACCGTGTGGCGTCGTTTCACACGTGGCACTATATAAATGCTGCAAGAAAGTAATCTCAGGAAGGTAACAAATCCTTTATATATATATACACATATATACATGGTCCATTGCTGTGGAATGACCTTCCATCATTGACTCGTTTCACAATCTTAACTGACTTAACTGCTTCTGCCAGCTGTCTCAAAACTTATCTTTTCTCATGAGGCCAAATTCACTGGGAGTGTCTCTGATTAGGTCGTACTAAAAGATGCGCTTTAGAAATCTATCTAGATACAATACAGTACAATACATTGTCATGTCCAATTGTCCGACCAGCTTAAGAATGTGGTTTCTCAGAAATTGAAGAAGCCAATTGTACAGATTTTCATATAATAATAAAAATTCACTTACCTGTTTGATCGATTGATCTTTGTAGGATGTTCAAATTCGGAACCAGCAATGCAAGCCGTTCGATGAGTGTTACCAATAGCGAGACCTATTTCAGAATTATGAACACAGGGTCAAAAGTGACTTCAGCTATAATCAGTCTACCTAAACAATAATTAATGCTAACCTGACAAACCATACACCGAGAACACAAAGTACCTATTACAATACTCAATTACCATGCAGTAATATGCATCGTGCATCATACTGAAACTGCAATAGGTAGACATGTGGGCAGTGTTCATAAACATAAGACAGAGGCCACATAATCTGAAGGAGCAAAGTAATGCAATTTCCAACTTGAACCAGTTGAATGCTGAAAGGCTAAGAAGGCAGGAAGCTCTGAAAGGCTCAATTCTGGGTCATATTAAAATTATTCTATCACATCACAATGCCAGTGCAACAGCTCCACAAATATTTCCACAAATATTTCACATCACAGTTCATATTTGGTTAAGACTCCCAAGTTTAGAATGTTTCTGTAAAGCACAATGTGCTCTATTTTCAAACATGCATTTCTTTAGGACTGCAGTCTATACAGAAGAGGTGTTATATGAATTCTCAAATGAATGACCGTACTTTCATCATCCAAACTAGGCTCTGAACTGACAGACATAGATAACCCTCTTGTCAGCAATCATTAGTTTGCCCTAAAGACACTACACGTTGCTACTAACAGACTGCTCAGACAGTCACCAGATCTATAGAGCTCTGCTTCTTAATAATTTAGCCAAGAACCAGACACTTCTAGATATAAAAGCTGTCTGGTTCAAGGAGCCAAAGATCAATCCACAGTACAAGTTCCAAACCACTGAACAACAATTTACAAATACAAGCATCAACCAAACCAAGAACAAGACAAGTAGCAGATCTGCTTCAAGCACATCACACACACAGGAAATTAAATTTCTAAAAAGAGTTTATCAAGCATTGATCGCTACAGCCATACTACCTGCAATACGTATATGATGCCATCCAATCTTGTCATATAATAACAGGTACACAGATATCGTAAGTACAACAGACAGCATGAATAGTCACACAAAAGTCTGTGCAACAATGCATCGAAACATACAAATTGGCAAACATGAGTGTCCTTTAGTCATTTCTATTTTCTAACACTTTCTTGGTATAACTGGGTAAGCTTGCAGGCCGAACAAAGTACAGTCATCAGCCCAAATACACTGGAAACTCGTTATAATATGGTAAGAGTAATATTTATAAAACATAAACAAAAATATAATATATATATATATATATATATATATATGGCAGATAGAAATAATACAGCACAACTATCTGCTAAGCTGCCTCAGACATGTCAAATATTTGCTTTCTCCACACTTAGAACATGAAAGCACCAGGGACAAAAGAGTTGAAAAGACACAAGTAGACACAGATTGCACAGTTACCACAGAAGGAGCTACATGTCATGCACCCAGCCCATATGTCACACACAGTGGGATCATATAAAATGTGCATTCGCTACCCTGTGAGGGTGACATGACATCGTTGAGCCATGTCCTACTCGGCCAAAGGATGATGCATGCCATTTACAGAAAATGGGTATAAAATTCAGCTATTTCGTAAATCCGGGACCACAAGGTTGGTCCTCTTAACTTTCTATATTAGTAATGAATGGTGAAGAGATAATTATGTAACCTGCAAAATCTAGGAAAACTCTGACAACAGAGGGAATTCCTGAGCAAATTCCTAGAATATTGGAAATTTTTAGCCATTGTACAAAATCAACCAAGTTTCAGAATCATACAGAAGCAAGTCTGTTCTATGAGCCATAATTCACAAAAATAAAATAAAATTGAATCAAAAGGTGCAAAACAATATACAATGTATATTTACTATTCTGATCTGACAGTAGAGGCAACAGAAGAAATTCCGCAATTCAAAGCTCTCGTTGGTTTGATGCAGCCATCTTAGTAGATAACAAAACGGAGCAGAAGAACTCAACAGCAACATCCAGGTCTGACCCTCCCTCAGCTATAGCCAGCCACAGACTAACTCCACAAGGAATCCAAAACCTTCCAGTTATATATCTTCCGATGCATTTCCAGGATGCATATAGCTACAGCAGCCTTTCTGCTATCTACACCGTCATCTCATGCATTTATGAACCGTAAATCAACCAAACATATCCAGCTAAACACCTTCAGTGTGCATGTGTGTGTGTGTGTACACTTGGTGATATAATTATACACATTCTGTGGATATATGCAATATATTTATAATATGCATACTGTACCATTCAAAGAGATAATTATAAATGATTATACTGGGCCTATCAGGTACCTTAAGTATCTGTAACTCTGTCATTAACCAGTGGTTTAATGGTACAACTTTGACCTGTGAGTTATGTTAGTCTATATCTAACAGTATACATGATTAACAGACTCCCATAAACACAGACACAATTCAAGACTGTAATATATATTTATGCACATATATAACATTATAATATAAAATCATACATAATTATATATTACATAACACACAGTACACATACAAAACAATATAGCACATATGTACAGTCAGTAGGGCAAGTAACTAATTTTGCCACTAACCAGCCAGTTATGGTTCATGCAATCTGATCTCTGAAACATGTTTGGCCTACCCCATTTCGGTATGAGCAAGAAATTCAACAGAATGGGTGCCAGTTGCCGGCTATATTACCAGTAGTTGTGTATCTAAATAAGCACCAGCCAACAAATATCATAAGATGCTCAAAGCAAAGCATAGGTAAGGCAAGTGGAAGTTAAATACTTAGACTGTATAATCAAATCCTGCCATATTCAAATACTGAGCATTATCCCTTGGTACACTCAATTCTGGCCCAGTTAGCTACATCAGTAAGCGTGCCAGCCACGGAAATCTGTTGTTACGGACACCACGGTTCAAGCCCCGGTGCTGGCAGACATTAAGAGATTTAAATCTCGGGCTAACAGGAATGGGACTAAGGGGCACAGTGGGTATTCAGTGCCTTGTGAACTAAAGGTCGCAGGTTCGAACAACACTTGAGCTACTTGGACAAGTTGATTACCCTGCCTCTGGGTAGAGAACTCGTCATCTTCATCACACTCAATTCTGAGACTACGATTTCATACAAAATGATACAATGTCTATCTAGACTGAATTGATTTAAATCGATAAATCCAATTCTACCATTTGCAAGTACTCTTAACTAAGAAATCATGAACTAATAGATGAAGATTCAAGCAAATACAAAAAAAGAGAACTTGTTGTTTATAAACTACTTACAGAAACACCACCAACTGTATTATGCTGAATTCTTATAATCCTTCTATGCCACAACGTGCTTCGATTAAATCACCTCGTCAAACACAATGCATAACGAACCGAAACTGAAGATGATGACACAACTACTGGCAGCAAAAACACACACACACACAGAACTGAGAAAGCCCTGCATCTTCTCACTGTCAAGCAGAAGAAACTATCCACATCATTCATTCAACTGTTCTCTAAGAGAGAAACCACCAATATCTGTTGTACACACACCAACCACCATAGTACTCGAGCCAGTTACTCCAAGCTGGACGCAAGATGGATTATAATTTCTTTGAGTGCATCAGCCTTAAGCAAACCATTTACTTTTGCTATCTAAGAACCTCAGAAACTCTCATTGAAGCACTGAACATTTGGATGATATGATCACACATGCTAAGTAAAATAGGCATCAACAACCACACGGCCTGAAGTGAGTATAATATCTGCAACAGTTCAGACTTAGCAGCAAGGCTCAGTATGTCTGCATTAAATTACATGCATTTGACTTTTAAAACTAGCAAAGATGAAGTCAGAAAACCTCCTATAAATCTTTTACTTGTACTAATCTGATCTACAATAGTGCAATTTCTTAAACTGTTATCCATCAGAGTACACTCAAGCCTGACCGTCCCATAAATCCTCTTCCTTCTTGTTCAACATTTGCAGATCGAGTAAAAGCCTTAAAATCACAATATCAGCAAATGCCTTTAGCTTAAACATTTTCAAAAAGTTTTCCTCATCTCAGCAAGTCATGTTCAAACAAAATAAAACTGTCTCGACAATAGGCTTTGCCATTGGCCCTAAGGCATTCTACAAATAATGTTATCAAAAAGCATAGTTGCAGTGTTGCTTATTTACTTAGAGTACTTGAATGAATTCATGATACTCAAACTTTGCATTCAGTACTGATCTGTTAATTACTCATCCATGGTACATATTTACAAAAAATGTGATTCAGAAGTTGAAAGTTATGTTTCTCACTCAGCAGGGCTGCTCATCAAAAATTAAACTTATTTATCAAGAACTTTACCTTAGCTCCTTAATGGCATGATAAGATCTGCTTCAACAGCAGCTCATGTGTTTTTTTTAAATATAGGTGCCAGTACTATACACCTACAGGTAGATGAATTGAAGAAAAAGAGTTTTGGCGTTACCACGAACACTATTTAATTAGAATTATGTACTGTACATCTAAGGAAAAGACAAAAGTGAATTTTGAAAAATTATATTGCGTTTTCCCAAGTTACAACTGAGAGAATGAGATGACATTAACATTTACAATGAAATTAAATTTACTTCATTAAGCTAAACATGCAGACCGGAAATGAATTCTCAATAGTATTTAATGATGTCTGATTAAATCTGACCAAGGTACAATCATAGTATTATACTGTGGTACGATCAAGAGGATGTATTCTATACTCAGCTAAACTTACTATTTAAAGCATACGAATTTAAATGCAGAACACAAAATTTTATTTTACAATTATTGACAATAAACACTAGTACTAAAAACACTAAATATAAATAAATTATATTTTAATAGCTTCAAAAAGGTCCCGGTATGCCGTACCGATGCGCATCGTCAGAAAAAACAGCCCTGGTAAAACTTACAAAACACAAGAATGCACGCATCATAACTTTGCAAACCACTCTCTTAAAGAGTTCACTTTAGACAATTGGAATCATGAACAGACCGCATAATTGCATTCAAATTCAACGGTCAGTCCAGGATGTCATCTGAGCAATGAAGCACTAACTAAAAGTTATGGCTCAATAAATCACATGCGACTGTCCAAGATGTATCAAGCGAAGACAGGCACATTATGAGACAACTGTTGAACCAAGAACTCCCAGCTTGGTAACAGATCATCTGGTGACAAATACCCTAAGATATCATTCAATAAATGGCTCAATAGGCAGCAAAGGTCTCACTGGCAATTGCCTTGTAAATTATGTGCCTATGTTAACGTGACTGGTATTTCATGGAATGCAACGAAATTTCTGCAAAATACCTCAAATTTATAAAGAAAAAATATTGCAATCCGCTGAACACTGCATCATGGCATACATCTAACTATCTGTTCATAAGATGTAGACCCTACTTAGCGGGATTGACAATCTCTTTAGGGCCTACCCTTGTGGCCTTCTACTAACGATAAAAATAACCGGATTTGCAACTTCATGGTTGATTAAAAACTAATTGATTGATTCAGTATAATCATAGAAAATGAAATAAAGACGTACATCATCATGCAGCTATAACTGCCCTGCACTGGTTGCACAGTTCTCTGCACTGTAAGACTTAAATTAAGATAACCAACATTTCATACCATATCCACTCTCTGCAAGCAGAAACTCCAACATAGACAAATGTTAGCTACACTGTCATCAAGTAATAAACAACCAACCTGCGTTTGGCAAGAAAGCATCAAATTTCTCCAGGTCTTCCACAAGGTCGTTAATCCCTACAGACATTTCTGAAGCAGCCCGAGACATGAAGGCACGTGTTTGATGAGATTCTGTAAAATGCTGTCCTAAGTTAAAATTATTTTTATTGTCCCGTTTCAGTGGCAATTCCGCACCAAAGATCGGCAGCTGAGCAAAAGACAGATCAGAGAATTTTTCTGGAGAACTGAACGATTTTTGGAGACGTCCAGGTGAAGCTTTTGAAAATTGCTGGTTGCCAACAACGCTGACACTGTCGACAGAGTCGCTCATTCGACACAGGTGCGTCATGTTCACAACGTCTGTTAGAAAGAAGCTGGCCACATTCTCCTCATTGAAGTCGACTATAGACCGATGCCTACGATTGTAGCCATTCGGAATGCAACTTCCCAATTCAGCATCTTCTGGCTGGGCCCTATAATCTTCATTTTCAAATACCTCAAAATCAAGCTCCTCGAATGCTTCACCCTCTGCTGATTCATCCAGAGTATCTCCTTCGTATGATGCCGATTCTCGAGCCATCTGAACAGGAATTGGCTTTTCCATTGTAGACATTCCTATTCCTGACTGTTCACAACTTGACGACAAAAGATGTAAATTATTGTTACCAACGAATTCATTTTGTATCTCAACGCTTGTTAGATTTCTTGTGACAGATTTACTATCACACTTCGCATCTCTCATTACAGCACCAGCAGCAGACGGTGACCTGCAATTCAGATCAGATTTCAGACAACCACTGTCAAGCAATGCATCATTGAACTCAACTTCAGCAGCTGTTTTAGACTTCATAAACCTATACTTTCTATCTGAAAAGAGTCTTGATCTCGTGTGCGCCTGAAATCGACTGCCCGGGAGCCACGACACATTTTCACCCAAAGCCTTAGGTGTTGAGGTATGTAAAAATGTAGGGTTCAACTCCAAAGCCCTATCTTTAGTGGGACTGTGTTTGGCTTTACTCGGGGATGAAATGCTGGACTGGCTCCTTCTGATACCAGAAGCCATCTTCATTTTTTCATTACATACCATACCAAAATTGTTTCCTTTGTCTATCGGATGATAATTAGACAGTTCAGATGAAGGCGGGTTACTTGAGAAAGACCTGTCGGTTTGTCCACCACAATTCAACAAATGTTCATTCATCCTCTGTTGTTCGTTCACGTGGCAGAGCGGCTGGCAAACAACGACTGGCTCCACAACAGGATAAAAACCACTATTTAGATGATTTTCAAATGATGCCTTAGCAGATGGCAAAGAAACATCGTAGCATGTTTTGTAATAGTCTACTTTAGATTTTGGCAGCACCTCAAGTTCGGCTTTGTCATCATCTGTCAGAGTTGCATACGTCAATCCAAGCGAATGTTGTGCTAATGCATTTCCCTCGAGTCCAGCCAATCCTGATTCTACTTGGAAAGTAGCATTACTCCAATCTGCGTTTACATATCTGTTACGTAAATTATCGTCTACAGCATCAGCAGATTTTAACATGTCTGCATCCTGCTCAACCAAACTGGAAGTAACTAGAAAGGTGGAGTTTATCGTCTCTGCTTCCCAGTCACCACAGTCATGTTTTGATACGTTCAGATGATCCCCGACCTCACTTGAACCTACACTAGCACCATCATTGGCACAACTGACCATATCCCTTTGCTGATCTTTCTGAACCTCAAATGTAGCATCTGCAGCTGCAGACAGTTGGAGTTTTTGTCTTGCATGCTCTTTTGGCTGAAGCTGCTTCCTTGGGAGCAGTTTCTTGTGACGTTCTATGCTTTTCGCGTTTGTTGCTTTTCCACATGATCTGACTCCAGATGCCTTCCCTGTCATCCCAGTCAAATTCTTAGAACTCAAAGGGCTCGTTAGCCTTCTTTTGCCTGTGTACAAACCACTCTCCGAAGCAGAACAGCCTCCTTCTAATTGAGACTGTGGAATCAAATTCACCTTCGTCTGAACAACAGTTGCAAGGTGATGACCAGCGGTCAGCTTGACCACACTTTCTGGCAGTTCTGTTGACCTTTTAGAAGAGGGTTTCTTGGTGAGTTTTGGCAAAGGTAAACAAGGTTGTTCAAATTTCACTGAATGGGACATTCTCTTCTCATGTGTATTTGCATGTGATTGATGTTAACCTGAAAACAAACAAACAGAACTATAAACATATCGTATCATAAGCAATCAGGAACAGCAGAATGTATGTATCAATCAATCAATCAATCAAATTAATATGTATAGTGCCCCTT
>JAQFXW010000964.1:0-16283 GCA_034693945.1 Dendrobaena attemsi
ACCTACAATTGGCGCTCATTATAAAACATGCGGGGGACATACTATAAGCTTAGCCCATCCACATATAGCACGGAGGGATGGCTGTCCACCTACCACCAACCGATTCCTTATGTTGCGCTGTATTTCCATGCTTCAAATATGGTCATGACGCTTAGCGCTCACATAACTGATAACCAAACGCTAGGTGAGCACTTTACGCTATGTTTATTATACATGTACTGAGCACCGAATGCTGCCATCGTATAAATAGATATATATATATATATATATATATTTATGTTCATAAGCTCTACATTAGCTAGTTTTGAAGGGGGTTGTTCAGAGTTTGATGTCTGAGTCGGTTGGCTAAAGTCGAGAGAAAGGCTGGGCAGACGTTTTGGCATCAGGGATTAGGAAACTTGTATCATTGTCAAAGAGGTGGAACTATTGATTTGGAGTAGAAAGCCTGTGGGGTGAGAAGAGGAGCCTGAGTCAGATGATGGTGAGGGAGTGGCATAATATTGCTGAAAGTATATGGAATTCAGAGGAAGTTCATTCCAGGGATGAGCTGCAGTGTTTGATATGGATAAGTTGAACTATAGGCAAGAGTGATTATGGGCAGAAGAGAGTGACATATAAATGATGAATGGATAGAGACCATTATGATGCCATCATCTGTTTCTGATTCTAGCCATTTGCTTGTACTGGATAGATAACGAATAAATGATTGTCACTTTTTTCTGTCGTAAGTTGGTATATTAAGTGCTGTATATATATATATATATATATGTTCAGCATAGTCTTGTTATGTCCTTGTGTATATCATCTGTCATGGTCTATCTTTCCTTGTCTTAACGTTGTAATTTGCTTCTAGTGCATTTGCATAAGCTTCTGTGAGGTGGAATCTTTTCCCATCACGACAATCCTCAGAATGCTTTTATTCTGCACATCCAAGCATTGTCATCATTTCTAATTTGTCTGTTGTCTCGAGATTCCTCTGCAACATTAAGCTCATTTCTGTATGGTTCACGTGTTGTTAGCTGTGCAGTGTACACTGTTGATTTGTTAACGTTTTTCTTATTTCAGCAACTGTTCAGTGCATGACGGTAGACAAAGAACGACATTTACTCTTTTCCGGTAGTCACGACCTGTCAATCATCGTTTGGAATATAAAGAGTGCAAGCTTCTCTGCCTTCGAACTCCATGGACACCTGTTAGTGGTGATGATTCTCCACTGGTTTAAAAAAAAACTTGTAAATTTAACTGAGGGATCCTTAGTGTTCAGCCTGATGCTGTTGAGGAGTTTCTGTAGAGGTGTGTTCATGGGTTTATTGTCCTTGCCAGCAACATATTATTGGCAGGTTTACTGTTTACTTCCAATACCATATTTTGCATAATCTTCATAATTGTCTTGGAGGGATGATTTATTTCTCATGTAACAGTATTAGATTTTATGGCAGGTTTCATTGCTTTTAAAAGTTACATTTGACATTGCTTGACTCAAAGTTAAATTTTTTGCATTTAATGCAAAGATCCAGATTTTAAAAAATGTGATACTGTTCCTTTTGATTTCAGAGATAAAGTTCGTGGTCTTAGTTTTTGTGCGAGCGCGAACCAGTTGCTATCCGTTGGAGAGGATTGTGCTCTTGTCTGCTGGGATCTGACAAAACCACGTGATCCAGTGAGTTTATGTGGTCGACGATTGATTATATTATGGTGCTGACTGCATCACTTTATAAATTCTGCTTGTCTGTTATAATTAATCGAAATTTGTTGCTGGCTAGGGTAGTAAAATTTTAGTGAGTGGATTTGATTACTTTACAGAGGCCTTTGATATCTGGATACTGACTTGATTACGACTTGGTTTTGATGCACCATAAGTACCTTTTGCATTGGACATCGGCAGTATAGAAGTTGCTAATTACATATGGTATTTTTCTTACTTTCATGTATCTATGATTTGATCATTTTTAATAAGGGTTGGTCCTTGGGGAGTCTTATGTTTGGAAATTCTATTCTTGCTGTTTTATTATTATTATTGTTTGTACTACGTTTGTTTCTCTGAACGTTGCTAATTCATTTTATGGTAATACATCACTAAGCTTTTAATTAGATTCAGTTACACTTGTTAAAATTTAATCGGAAACTATGGTTCTTTTGTTTTCACAACAATCATTTGTGCTTGTTAAACAATATTGTAAAGGCTGTGTATTAAATGGCTTCTTGCAGCCGGCACCTTGGACGGATAGCGGCACGTGTGAGAAATGCTCAACTCCATTCTTCTGGAATGTGAAATCTATGTGGGAAATGAAGACTTTTGGTGGCAGACAGGTTTGTTATTTGACGCACAATGATCGTGAATGACCTTCAGCTTTTGTACATTTCCTTATAGAATGCAGCATTTGGGGAATAAAGTTTTTAGGGAAATCTGACTTTGTCTTTTGCTAAGTGTTTTGCATTTCAGTTGTTCAGGATTGCGACACTGCTAGCCATAATTTTTGTTATTACTGTGGCCAGCACCAAGTATGTAATGATCAAGCATGGCACTAAGCAGTTGTAATTGGAGGACTTGTTCAAGGCCCCTGCTTCATGGCTCGAACCGTACTCTGCGTCATCAGTCAGCTGCCATGTCGCAAACAATCATCGACTATATCCCATGCATTGACTGAGTCTTCAGAAGGTGAGCAGGTGCTGAACAGTCTCTAATGCTTCATTTTCTCATACACTTCCCCTAAAGTCATTTGTTACTTGTTTGGCTTAGCACCATTGTCGCAATTGTGGCAAAGCACTGTGTGCCAAATGTACAACACACAACGACGTTATACCAAATATGGGTTTTGAACTACAAGTACGAGTCTGTGATCAGTGTCATCAGGAACTCGAAGACGAGAAGTATGCACTTCTATTGATTTCATTAACATACATGTATATTTAATTATTTATATTTTGTGAAAGGATAATAAGTTATGAACACAATTATTGAACCATCATATGAAATTAGGAAATCACCAAATAATCGCTCCGGCCATTCACCTCGGCTGAGTATTGGCTACTCGGTTTTACTCGGCCTCGGCAGACATCATGCTCACAAATAGTTGCTACAGACAGACAGAAATGCACAGGGCAAACAGAGGCATGGAGACCACTGAGAGATGATCTCCACGCTTCTGCCTAATAATCTCAAGGCAAACATACCGATGTACTGCACTTTGACCGGCTGCTTCTGACGACCTTCAAGTCAGAGAGCCCAAAGGGCGAGGGATGGGGCAGTGGGAGAGATGTACTGCACTTTAGTCCAGCTTCTGCTTCTTGTACAGGCAAATAGAGCCGACACACAGAGGCAAGGAGACCCCAAGCTATGTCTTGTCGATAATTAAATAAACTTGCATAATGCATATTATTTCAAGTACAAACTAGTTGAGTTCTTTTTATCCTGAACTTCCCTAAAGTTCTAGAGACTAGAACAGCTGACGTATCATTCGTCCTTCATTTCAATTCTTATTTTGTAAGGTATATTAATATTTTTAAACCGAGTTCTACTTTAAATATTCAAACATATATTATTTCAAGTTAATTCTTTCCAATTGTAATATGGAGTATCATGTGATCTATTATGCATAATGTTTAGTAATGTTTAGTTAAGGGTTAAGTGAGTGTCAATAGTTTTTCATTTTGTTTGTTTGTTAGCACAAGTTCACTTATTTTCAGTTTAAATCTCATTTTTATTTCAAAATAAAACTTATATAATGTTGCTGCTGCACTTTGCAGCTTGCATTTATAGATTTGCAAGAAGCTCACAAATTGAAAGTTCGTAACAGATGCCAGGTTCATATCACTGACAATTTGTTTTTTACATGAGAGCTGTAGAACTTTGTTAATTAGTACAAAAGTCATTTCGGAGACATCTTAATATGTGAAAAATTATAGCCTTGCATGTCGAACTAGAGTGGCCAAATGCTACTCGGTTCGTACTCGTAGTCGGCAAATATCACTGCCAAATACTTGGAATCGGTACTTTGTGAAAAATGTCCACCCGGTCCATTCCTATTTGAAATGCTTTAATTGATGATCATTTCCTGTTTTGTATTACATTTAAGAGGATTAAGAGCATGTAACCATTTGTATTGTATGATAAAATGTCAGGCGATATTGGGTATTATGTGCCTTCGTTAGCTTTGCCAAGTCTATGTGTTCTTTTGGCTGCAACACATCTAGAAGCAATTGATTTCTTCGTGCTGCTTGTGTTGTTTCACAGTGACTTGTCGGTTGGTCAAAGTGCCCCGTGACTGGAAATCTGGGTAGCCAACTGGTGTCTAGTCAAGCTTCATGCAATTACAAGAGATAGAAAAGGGTTAAAATTTGTTTGTTTGAAATTCAACCTCTGAATTCATTGTGAAGCTTAACTAGACTTGCCTTTTAAAGTATGTTAAATGTAGGCAAAAAACAATAATTTTTATAAGCTTATATGTTCTATCTCTTCAATGTTTGTAGTAAGTACTTTGTTCTGTTCCTACTTCTAGACAGACATCAATGGCAACGTTCCATGACTTACGACACTCTGCAGTCTACCTGGACATCGATGACAACAGCAGAACTATACTCACTGTTGGAAAAGATCGATTGATTAAGGTAACAGGCATCTTACTCAATCAGAACAAGTATTGAGTATTGAATTGTAATGGTAACACTTTCCTACTAAATGAAAGAACTTCTTAAAAGCGAATTTATATTGCATTGTATTTTATTTATATAAATTGAAACCGATTTTGTTCAGGCTGGAGCTGGAAGCACGGTTCTGAGTAGTTGCATTGATTTGCACTTTGTAATTTCTGTAACAAGATTCTTATTTGTTTTCAAGTTGATGTTTGACTTTTAAGACTTAGATGATTCTATTTTGTTTACGCATAATGCTTGAATTGATTATATTTTAGCTGTGGGATGGTAGCTCGATCCTGCGTCCTCAGATTGGGAGTGCAAAGCCGCAGATATCAACCGTTGGAAATCAAAGGAAATAACAGGAAGCACTTTTGATGTTTTAGGACTGTGCTGACGGTGTGTATATAGCTCACAATTGGAAATAAAATACTAAAGGTACCTTCTGAAAAATGTAATATATATAAAATTATATATATTTATATTGCATTGTTTGTATGTTAACAATGATATTTTGTGTGTGTGCACTGTGCGCATAATATGTATACTGTGTGCATACATGTTTTCTATCTATAGGCAAATGGTTTGTAGTCGATTTTGGATCATTACAACAGGAATGGTTTCTTCCACTGATTGTTGATTGGTCCGTTTAAATTAACAGGCAGCGTGTGATGGATCAGATGGGTTCTACCAGTGTGTATTAAACTTCTGATATCAGGTTTAGCGGTCCATGATGGTGACCTCTCAGCCATTTTTTTTACTGTGCTTCCAGAATTCTTTTGTGGTTTAATGTGGTGTATGTTTGATGTGCGTACTGAACCGCTACTGGTATAACAATTGCATATGATGTGTTGGCGTAGAAATACGAATAATGTATATAAATTATGTGCATATGCAATATGAGCGCCTCTGAGTAGAAACCTTGAAGGGGCGCTATATAAATTTTGATTGATTGATTGATTGATTATTATATAATTATATATATATCATATATACATTACATATAAAGCTTTTGGATGCGGTTTTAAAACAATATCCAGAATTTGGTTATAAAATATAGTTGCTTTTTATACAATTAATATAGGATAGAACAGCATTCTGTTATTCAGGTATCGTTAACTTAAGTTTTGACCTGAAATGTGATTTGATAAGAATTCGATAACTGAAGCAATTGTTTTTTTGCGCCCGATGCGAGCTGGTCTGTAGGAGCACCCACTTGATAAATTTTAAAGCCTGACAGGATTGCTTTTAACAAGTAATTAATCGACATCTCTGTATTCCTACTTATTGTTACCTTTTAATGCTGAATCTGCAAACTGAATCTAAGACTACGGTAGATCTGCAATGTATACGTTTGTCTCTAACTTAGATAGTGACTTGCGTCTTATGCTTTGTTGTGGTGATGTTGGATACTGTTTTTAAGTTGCATTTTACCATTGTCGGCCTGATAGCCATCTATTCAATGAAAGAGAAGGTGATCAGTAATAAAACAATAAATGATTAAATATTATAGTTGGACACAGTGTGTTGTTGCTTTTTAATTTGTTTTGCCTTTGAATGCCTATGTATCGTATTTGTTGAGTCCTTTGTACAGTTTGGATATGGACACTGTCATGCATCCGTTGTTACTTACAATTTACAAGTGTGTAATGATAAGCACAATTGCTTGGTATCAAGTTGACCAATGCCTTTTGTGTCATCAGAGGTCTGAGTCATGCTCTTGTGATAGCCATTAACTGTGGTAAACTGGTTTTACCATATTAGGATTTTACTATACTGACAAGCTTATGACAGTGTATATTATATATATATAAATATATATATACACTGTGTCCAGATGAAAAGTAGAACCCTAAATGTTTGTCAATGACTCTAAAAAAATTTATGTGCAGTATCCTACACATTTTTCAATAAGCCTGCCAAATAGGACTTAAATTGACGCAGCGCAAGTAAAGATATTGAATATTGAACAATATCGGGTGAAATTGAGAGTTTCCAACACAAGCACTTACTTACTCGGTCGCTGTCGACGTCGTCATTGATGACATTGATGGAAAACGCCATTTGTTTTGGTGTAAATAGCAAAGAAACGTGGTGTTTACAAAAGAAGATAAAATTGTAATTATTTGCAGAAAGAAAATTAAGGTTCCTTATGGTGAGAAAGGTTTCTGAATGAATTTTCTTACAGAAACTGGTGTACGCATCGATCATCTTTGAAGAAGCTGAGGAAGAAGATTGATGCGTTTATGCGGCCCAGTGGCGGCTGGAACACGCAAGAAGCATGTGCCTGCTGAATGTCTCCTTAAGACACTTTTCGAAGTCGTTAATAGTCTCGGTAGGTGTGTTAATCCTGGGGTTCACTAATTTTATCTTCATTGTCTGATTGCAACGGAGATTTGGATTTGAAAATCGTGGTATAAGCCTATACGACATCATTGCCATGTTGGAAATTTTCAATTTTGAGTACTTAATCGCAAACGTTCATAATTTTGAAAAACTCAACAGTATTGTAAAACAGGTTTAGGATTTCGTGATAATATGGCTACTGATAATGTCTGATATTTTACAGACAAGTTCTAAAAGTTTTGACGGAGTTATGACACTATGTCTAGGGTTCTACTTTTTATCCGGACACAGTGTACATATAATATATGACAACAGCAGAACTATATATATATATATGCACTAGACAGAATGTTTGTTTTTAATCTTCTTATCAACCAGTCAGGACTCCGGAGTGATCACAGGTTTTGCATAACACTGTTCCAGTCAAATGAGTGAGCAACTGCTAAACTTCTTCAACTTCCTCATTTGATCTCTTGGTTATGGCAACTGTTGTCACCAGGCATTGCAAATGGCACAATTCTTGAATTGAAGACATTGGTATTCATAATTCAGCATTATGGTTTGGAGCCAGGTGGTAATGGCAGTTGCATCTTGTAGCCAGTCTGGTAGTTGATGGGGTGCCGTAGCGAATCATCGAAACCCGCATTGCCAAAAGGAAATTGCCGCCGAAGCGCCGAAACTTGTTTGTACCGACAGACCGTAACACCGAAAACGCTAATCACAGTAAACCTTACTGCCAATATTTTCTAATCGACTATTATGGAATGTATCCGATAGGCTGTGTTCGAAGACAGCCCACAAGGACAGAGAAAAACATAATGGACTTTCTAGTTTTGGCAAATCAGACGCTTGATAGAAAACCCCATTCAGCGAATCGGCTGAAATGGGTTTCGGCAATTTTGGTTTCGACGATTCGGGTAGACACCATTGATGGGGAGCCAGAAGTTCATCACAGACCCTTATATATTTGTATTGGTATGTGCCAACAAATCTTCATGTTAAGGAGAATCATTTGTAGTCATGTAGTGAATTTGATGTCAGTCAATTTACACTTGCTCCCCTTGCCAGGTTGTTAAAAGGTTTCATACCTGGTTAATGATGAGTGATTAGTTTTTCCATGCTATTTAGTATGCGCTTAATCGCTGATCAATCTGTAAAGGGTTAAGGATGCTGCATTTGTAGAACAAACACAAGAGCATTTGTCATCTACTGATGCGTGTGCAGATTGTTTTTGGCGTCTTGTTTGTCCCTAGTCGTGACATTTTGAGAATCTTCAAATTTTCCATTTTCTATATTTCATGAATTCCGTTTATTTTGATTTATTTTCTCTAATTTGTTGTTGCATAACTAACATAAATTTATTTTGTACAGTAATTTATTGATTTATCAAAATTAAAATTTTAGAAATTTGCCTTTACACATGTTTTTAGTACCATACTTGTCATTGAAAATTGAGCTGTATGATTTAGTCAATGCTTGTTATACGATTTATCTTAAAAATGGCATAGTGCACACATGCTGGAAGATGATCAGCCTGAGATAATGTTATAATCTGATTTGCGGAACATTACTTTACTGATGTAAATCGTGTACCTGCTTGTCTTTTACATGACTTTGTGTTGGTTTTAGACCTGTAATTTCAGACTGATAGTCTTAGATTCTAAAGACTAATTGTCTGAGACTACAGGGATGGTGTCTTTTTCTGAACACTACTAATGTAAATAAGTCTTTCTCTAAACTTGTTGAATCTGCATAAAATTGGTGTAATAATGTCATGTCATGCTGACCTAAGTTTACAAAATTCTGCTATCATTTCATAAATATATACCATGAAAATGTAAATGTAAATTATTTCTTGAGATTGTATCAATTTGTCAGGAAGACTGATAAACTAAACCAGTAGTCAATAATATTATTCTTATTATTTTATGTGGGCAAAGTCCAGTTTTTCAGATGTTTGTTTTATAAGATGGCAATAACATTGATTATTTAGTTGGGCTAACATTTTATGCGTGTATTCTATTTTGTAGCCCACGTATCTGCTGTTAACATTATTGTATTCCAACCAATATATTATGAATATTTTGTCAGATTAAAATGCAATTACTATCAAGATATTAAGGTGAAAATGTTGATTATCTGTAATGGGATCGTAATGCAGCAAAAGTGACAACAGAGTCGATTCATTGTTGCATCACTTTATAATTAAGGTGAAGGTGGCCAAATTGCTGTTGTACCAGCCTTTTACATCTTTCTTGTTGAATTCCTGTTGGGAATAGGGTTAGGGTTCATGCTTCTGCGATCGTGCGTTCTCTGCAGCAGGTCCTCGGTGCTGGAACGATCTTCCACCAGTCATTCGATGCTCTGACTCATTCAAACTGAAGTCTCACTTGTTTCTCAGGGCATTGACCCGCTTTAGTTAGTACTGTTAGGCACCCTTGTAATGGCATGGCTGTGTTACGGTGCCCTAGAAATGGTTGCTATTATTATTATTCTTATGATGCACTGGCCCATTGAGTACAGGACCATGGGATTCATCAATTGCCGGTGAAGGAAGTGAGTGGCGAGTGACTCTAGAGGACTTTTCCACGTGGGACACATGGAAAGCGTAAGATAACGTTAGCAAAGAAGTGGTTTAGCAGTGATATGTGGTAGTAGCAATTTGGTTAAGAGCACTCGACCTGTTAAGCGCGGGAGTGTACATGTACGAAGAGGTTACTGTGTAGGGACCTTGAGCATGTCTTACTTTACTCACAATTATTCAATGTTCTGTCAGATGCTTGTGTGCACTTCTGAACATTTTAACCCTTAAAACGCCAAATACTTTGGTTTCCCATGTTAAAAAACATATAGAATTCGGTTCCGGCGTTTAAAGGGTTAAGTAAGGTGATATCAAAATATAAAAGTAAGTTGTATTGTATTGGCTTGGGACATCTGTGGCTTTGAATCGTTGCCCAGTTCAATGCATTCTGGCAGTTCTTTATAATGTCTGTTAGGATTAAAGACATTATTAAATCTGTTCCTGACTTGCATAACCAAGTTTGTAGCTCAACGTCTTATGTTCCTTGACCATCAGGTTTTGATATTTAATAGGGTTTCACATGCAGTCACCTTTTACAACCTATGTTTTGAGCTTAATGCTAAATTGCTTAGAGGTCCTCAGTGTTTCATTGTTTATAGCCACATTGTGAATTCTGTGTTAGCTGTGCAAAAGAGTTGTACGTGGTTTAATTTTATTGGTGCACACTGTTGAGGGTTTGTTCGGTTACACTACCTTAATGTGATTTTTATGTCAAGGTGCAACAGCTAAGCAACCAATAATTCACAAATTGATTCCTTTTTAACGTCAAGTAGAGTACTGATTCAACTATGAAAATGTTTTGTACTAAGAGTATTTGCTGACTTTCTTTTTGTATAAACATTGCATTTGATTGTTATCAAGAGAATTAAACACAAGTTTTCGTGATGCAAAGTTGTCAAAAAAACCATAAATCAAGTGAAATACTTAACAAACTGAGATGCATTAAATATAACTTGTTAAACATTCCTATCATTGTGCACTGGTAAGTACTGCAGATTGGCTATCACACTTTTGGTTGTAAGTACTGCAGATTGGCTATCACACTGCCAACAGGAACAAACAAAAGTCCACGAGTGAAAATGTTTGAAAGTCGATAGGAGGAACTATTTGCATGGCACTCATTCTCCTAATTCGCGAAGCATAACATAATCTCGTAGTGCCTGAGGGAGATGAAGGAGATGGTTGTCGTGCAAGACCATTGATCTTAAATAGCAAAGAATTTGGACCCTACACAACTGACATAGGGTATGTGGGTGGCGCACCCAGTCATCAAACCATTGCATGGCAGATGCTTCGGTTTCATCCACTTCGTCTATTACATCTTCCATAAACAAAGTTGCCTGCTCTTCCCGTTGTTCAGCGATTTCTCTCCGATGCTGGATGTAGTTGGCAAGGGCAAGGCGCAGAGGTCCGACATGGCAACCTGCCAGCAGCAGCTGCTTGGCAATATCATAGCATTTCTTTTCAAGTGCTGTCTGTAGTGGATTTCCCATTTCGATTTCTGAGTCTGGCGCTCGATGGGGCGGATCAGGGCAACAGTTGGACTTCAGAAGAACGAGAACTGCCTCCTTTCGACTGTGATAAACCGCATACCAAAGAGGGATGTTGCCCGTAGAGTCGGGGTGGTTAAGATCCCCATTAGCTTGGGCAATATTCTCGATCGCCTGCCAGTGCCCCTTCATCGCCAGATAGTGCACTGCCATTTTACCCCACTTGTTCAGGAGGTTAGGATTGCAGTTGTAGGTCACCAGACAGCAGACGATTGTATCGAAACCTTCAATGGCGGCCAGATGAAGCGGCGCATTGCTATCGACATCCTGTATATCTGGATTCGCTCCAGCAGACAGCAGCAGCTCCGTGCCCATCGCCTTATAGCTGGTGTAGTGAAGCGCTGTTCTAAGCTGATGATCTTGTATGTTTAGTTTGCAGCCAGTTCTGATCAGCTGCTTCATGGCCTTGTATGTTTGACGACAGTTCTTGGCCGCAGCCAGTAGAGGCGTATTACCTTCGCCATCTACAGCGTCAATGTCAGCGCCACCCTGAATGAGAGCGGAGATGCACTCGTCCCGGCCACGCACGGCTGCAAAGTGAAGAGCCGTCTCACCAGTACGATGGCGCATGTTCACTTCAGACTTGGCCTGAATGAGGAGCTGAACGACGTCTGCATAGCCAGACTCTGATGCAATCATCAGCAGAGTCTTGGCCGACGATTCCTTCATGTCTGGATCCATCTGCGCATCCAGAAACACCTGAACACAGTCAGCATAGCCTTTACGTGTCGCAAGAAGAAACGAGGACGCGGCGTCTTGCTTTGAAAATGTACCAGGGATGGCGACAAGGAGTTGGAGAATTCGACAGTCACGATTCTGCACAGCAGAGCTTATGCTACACATAATTGCATAACAGACAAACATTTCAAAATTTGCATTCGTTAATATCACACCAACAAAGTCTAGTAATGTGACAGAAAGCAATAATTAGTCCTAACAGTGAACTTTTAGAATGACATTTGTGACCAAGCTACAAAGACTTTAATGGATGCAATAACTTTATTCTCATGACTTCCAATGACCCTTTGTCACTTGGGAATGCTTTCCTGTAACTGTCTGTGCAATTGTCTAATTTGCCTAATTTGAACTTCTCACCATGATAGCTACTATGGTACTACCGTAGTAATAATAATTTTTGTTATGTAAAGTGTAAACATTTTTACCTGTACCTTCTCACCACTAGATCTACTATCTTAACGTAAAGTCTTATCCCACTTCACTCTTCTTTTATGTGCATCTGCCTTCCTATTCCACTCTCGCTCTCATCCTATGCTGCATTCTATCTGCTTGTCAAGTCTGTCTTAATCCTTCAGTCATTTTTCATTGACATTTGACAATCAGCCCAAATGCTCACAGGGCCATACATGATTGTGTACATGATTGTTTGTGCATAAGTGGCACATTATGAATAATGTAGGAAAAACGGAAGAAAGTTGGAATGCACCTTGCCATGATCAAATGCTGAATGCATGAGATCTGTTGTGGAATTGAATCTATAACAGAATGAGAAAAAGGTTTAAGTGTTTGTAATCAACAAGTAGCTCAAATACTGTTCATCTAATTCAATTCGATGGTTTTTTATTTAACAAGACAAGGCCATGGCATGTACATCAATAAACAAGCAAGGTTTGGTTTGTAAGATGGCTCACAATTATTTTAACAATGTTATTACACCGTTGTATTGTTCGAATGATATAGCTGTCCCCACAGCTTTTCACTCAAAATTTAAAACTCTACTTTTGCACAAATCCTATTCTGATTGCTCTTCCTCACCATTCCAACCATAAACACTACCAGCCTTAGAGTTGTCTGAGTGCCTGACTGACTTCTATAGGTCAAACCAAAACATAAAAACAAACTGGCAAAAATGTGATTAATATTAAATGATAGCGGACATATGTTGGAGATCTTAAGAACCATAGTCTTGGGTATTTTTTAAATAAGGAAAGACTAGTAGATTTTCTGATGTATGATGGTAAACTGTCCCATATTAATAGTCCTGAATATATAAAGTTAACTTTATGGTAGTTAGTACGAACAAGTCCAGGTCTATAGGTCTCTGAATTCCTTGTAAAGTAGGAGTTCTGATGTTGGGGTAAAGTAGTTCTTAAATGCATCAGGTTAAAACGGTACATGAATTCACTAGTTTGTGATTGAGTCACTTGGTTTATTGTACCAATATGGGAGAGTTGTCAGTATGCGAGTCAAAAGGAAGGCCCATTAAAATTTGAAGGCTTCTTTTACTGTACAATAATTAACCTCTGAAGGCGAGAATTATAATTTGTGACCCAGACTATGTTACAGTAAGTTATATATATGGATAATCAGAGAATATCAAGATAGAAGAATTTTGGTTGGTACGATGTAGTCAATGTATGCTAGGTGTGCCATTATCCCCATGCTTTTTGATATTTCTTTTGTTAGTTGCTTAATATGATCCACCAAGGTCAGATCCACAGGACGCAGGTGTGTCAAGAGTTTTACATGCCAAAACACTGAGCAATTGTAAGTGAAGGACTTGCTAAAGGCCCTATGCGGCGGGTGGGATTCGAACCTGCAACCCTTCGGTTGCAAGGCGACGACCTTCATCACTACACTACCACGCCCCAGTAAATGTAACTTTATATGGGTATAAGATTGTTTGGTTAGTTACATAGCTTTACAGTATAGAACTTTTCAAGTAATTATTTTAGAGAAGTAGGGCAATATTGATATTCAACGATAATTGGAGAGGTCAGATACCTTGTTTGAACATTGGATTTCCTGAGGATTTTTTCATTACATCAGGCACTGACTGGGCTTCATTGATGAAGAGTAATTTATTACATCTACGAGTGGTGTTACTATTAAATGTAAATTGGGGCAATTATACATGGATCAAGGTGGTCGGGTCCTGAAACATCATTTACTCAACCATTGGACAACCGTTGCTATACAAAGTCACTTGCTGGGTTCGTCAATTGCACCTTCATTCTTGATGGACGATTGTGTGCAGGAATAATTGATTTTGAGACAGTCTGATCTCCATTCTGCTGTGAATTACCACCTGGATGGGGAAGTCAGTGGCCGATTTAATGTGACGACCCCAAGCACAAAGTTGGAATGAGCCTTCCGTTTAACTGCCTGAGGTGAACTGTTCAATCCTGAATCGCCGAAAGCAATTAAACTTCAAACTTGGCCAATTCGTCAAAGTGTCTTCAATCAAGCATTAGATTTGATGAAAACTAGAAAATCCATTTAAGTTTTTGGTTAGCCTTGAGGGTTGTCCTCGAACACACCCTATCCGACGCATTCATGTTTTTGGTGTATGTATGTGTGTATTTCTATACCGCTTCTTACAGTCCACTACTATTCAGAGGCATTCCTGACTACAGACTGCAGGTGTGTCTGAGTTCACATGCCGAAGCGCCTTGAGCAACTGTGAGTGAAGGACTTGCCCAGCGGCTTGGCTGGGAATCGAATGCGCGACCCTTCGGACGCAAGACGGCAACTCTCACTTTCATCTAGGGTTGCCACCCGTCCTGAATTTGTCGGGACTGTCCCGATTTCAAAGTAAATGTTTAACCCAGTAGTGGCCAACTCGCGGCTTTGGTGGACTTGGCATTAAAAAATCTTGGTCTTCAGACCACAAGTCTTGGTCTTGAGCTTCAAAGTCTTGGTCTTGAGGTTCAAAGTCTTGACAACAAAACTGCCTAGCACATAAATCCTTAATAGGCCCCAATGAAAATTAAATGCATTGCGACATCTCAGCATTGTTCAAAAATCAAATCATCTTTGTTTAAACATCGTTTCTTCCAAAAAGGTTTGCTTGACTTCTGCAGCCGTTTCTGGTCCCATGCACATGCCATGGCGACTCGTGTTGTCGATTTTAAGTGACAGCGCTTCAAAATGGAAAGGTGGCAACCCTACTTTCCCCACTATGCCTCACAGTGATACAGTTGCTCTGTATAAACAGTTTCTGCAATTCAGTGGCAATTTCCTTTCGATGATGCGGGATTCGACAATTTGCTATAGTAAAACTTATGCAGCCCTGCGATTTTCCACTGCTTTTGTACATTTTGGAATTACTTTCCTTTTATTTTGCGACTATTGACTTTTATGTTTCTCCCAAGACTGCTTTTTCTTAAAGGCTTGTTTTGGACTTTGGGGTTGCCTCTGAGCATGCACGTAACTAGCTTTGGACTACAAAGTTCAAGCCTCCCCCAAACGAAAGTCAAATCTGTAAGGACACTGCATACACAACAGTCATAATTTCCGTTTCAGCAGTTTTACCCCTCCCCATCCCAAAACCCCAAATTCCTAGTTACGACGCTCCCTCTGAGTAGTTTTCTGGAAGTGGCTCTATTTAAAAGTATAGATAAATAAACACAGAGCTACTGGTTAAAGTTACAAATTCAAGGAATTCCTACTTAACTGAAATAGAAGCATTAACATGACTAGACAGGACTATAATTGACATCTGAAGGCTTGTACCTTTGGGTAACATTGTTTCTAAGTCTGAATAATTAAATGGCCTTGCTGATCAACCTTCGATATTTCTAAAAATAGAAATTAAACGAAACCGTTTCCTCGAGCAAATTGGAACAGTGTATGATTATATCAAATCAAATCAAAATTCAATATAGGCCTCACATATTTATTATATTATATTCTGTATATGGTCTAAATAAATTTCTACTGAAATTAAACTATATAATTTGCCTATAATTTAATTCGAAGTGACTAGAGAACCGTCTGGCGGCCTTGAAATCTCAAAAACTAAAGAGCCGCTAGTCACGTGACACGATCACGTGATTCAAGAGCGCAAGCCATTTCCGTATCTGATAATGGCGGCCGTAATGAGTCGCGTGGTTAGTTTAGGGTGAGATTAGGCGCTGTGAGGGTTTGGTTAGGATCAGGTTACCCCCCTTCTTCAATAGCTGAATCATTCTGCTCTTTCTTTTCCGGAAGAATTACAACCCTACGAATTACAACTCCTTCCAAAAACCACCATCAACTCACCTTCAGATGCTTCCTCTTCTAATCATGACTGTCCAGTGTCCACTCTCTCCTCGATCATCGCTATCAATCTTCTTGCCAACATTAGAAATTGAAGTCTCTCATCTACTGCATTCTCTTCCAAACAAGCAATGTGAGCTCGATCCCATACCTACCTCCTTACTGAAGAACTGTGC
>JAQFXW010000965.1:0-16277 GCA_034693945.1 Dendrobaena attemsi
GAGTGAAGGACTTGCTAAAGGTCCTTACGCGGCGGGTGGGATTCGAACCCACAACCCTTCGGTTGCAAGGCGGCGACTTTCACCACTACACTACCACGCCCCACGTGGTAGTGTAGTGGTATTTCTTTTACCCTGATTCTCACAACATATCACCTGCCTGACCACAGTGACCGGATCAATTATGCTGTTCGCAAATGCTGTCCTAGTTCCTACCATGTTCCGTTTTGGCGAAAATGGTGGCCCGGATGTCTTTCTCCAGAGCCTCGCAGTTCGGACTTGACGCGTAGTCCGGAAATTTAGACTTGAAGAACTTGAGGCAGTCGAGAGCTTCCTCCGGCCAGGACAGCTCGAAAAGACACTTGGCCAAACGAAAGTGCGCTTTGATGTGGCTGTCATCAAGGCTGATGGCGCTGTAGCAATCCCTCATCGCCGCATAGACATCACCATCCCTATTGAATAGCAATAATTCAAACTATCAAGACACACGCAATAGAGTAATAACAGCTGATGACAAGTCTAACAGGAGTCAAATATACTAAATGTCATCTCGAATGCTAAATCTCAGGCTTAACTGGAAAGTACATCGATGCTGCATTGCAACACGTGGAAACAAATAACCATTAAAACTACATATGATTTATGAATGATGCGAAATAAAATGTGACTAACCAAAAAAGCCAACACAATTCATGCACTATTTAAAGGTGCGCTCAGCACGAGAGCTCCAAGGAAAAAAGAATTCTTCGTATAAATATGGTCCCAGCCACTATCATGGTACAGGGTACGGCTGGGAGGGAGGGGGGATTCCAAGATGGAGGATCTGCAATAGCTCTAACCAGTTTCTCTTCAGGTAAGCTGCGGCACGGTTGCCGTAGAGAATGGGAAGATTGGGGGCCATCGAGACGGCCTGGTTGTAGAGCAGAATCGCCTGACTATAATTCTGCAATTCGAACACTTCGTTTGCCCGCTTTTTGATTGCCTCAACTGCTGGCGGCAATGGTTTGCCGTAGTAACGACTTCTAACAAACAAAACAGAAATGCAACTTTAAAAAGTGAGACGTCGTGGCGCAGTGGTAAGGTCATTGCCTTGGGACCGGAGGGTCGTAGGTTCAAACCCCGCCTCAAACCGTTGCGTAAGGACATTGAGCAAGTTCTTAACTAGCAATCACTCTGCCGTACAACTGCGCCTGCTCCATAAGGGCACGTGAGCACTTCTGAACTCTGTAAAATTACAGTTGAATTGTATTATTGTATTGTATAAAAGGAAATCAAAGAATATTTTTTGTCTGTCAACATTGACAAGTGCACAATAATAAACAAGAATAATATGTTCATTTAATATTATTTCACAATGACAGACCTCGTTATGATTACAATTACAGCATGAATGATTGATCTGGAAAATACATAAGTCGAATTTGAATGTTGGTCGCCGTTCAAAGTGTTCAGTTACACATCTTAAAGCTGAAGAACGGTGTCTAAGAGTTATGAGGATGAAAGCAAAATCCGGTAAAATCTTAATAAAATATTTAGAAAGCATCACATCAAACCTCGTGAAAATATGCTATAGATATCGTAATCGTAAATTCCAAATCTTGAAAGCTCGACTTTAAAGTTAAATGCAAAGCAGTGTATTCAAAAGGGCTGCATCACGAAACCTCGTGAAAATATGCTATAGATATCGTAATCGTAAATTCCAAATCTTAAAAGCTCGACTTTAAAGTTAAATGCAAAGTAGCTTATTCAAAAATGCTGCATCACTTGAGAGGGGTTGTCCAAAGATCAATGCCCATTGGAGGAGTTCCCAAGGGGTAGGTATGGTTGTCCACTATAATGTCCAGTACAAGCAGTAAACAGTCAACATTCAGAAAATCGATGTGTTGAGAGATATACTACTGACTTTGTGATCGTAAAACACACTTTCGATAAATAAATAAATAAACAGAAATTAATTATTCAAAGTAGTAAAGTAAGCGCGTGCGGGTATTAAAGCAAGCGTATTTGTAGATACTTGCCTTTTACTCAGTGCTAGTTTGGCAACTGCACTCGATTCTAGGGACGTGTTTGCGATGTGCTTTGTAACACCGTTCGTAAACCCATTACTACAGACGTCGACACATTTTTTACTAAGACCGTTGCTGTTCGTTTGAACTGCATCTGAAAACAGAAGAACACGTTCTGAGGAATCAATCTCTTAACAGCAGGAAACTGACAAATAGTGCCAAGGGAGTAGCAAGACTAGATACAACCTTTGTTAATCCTCGTTCAAACTGATAGACAGATATTGTATTTTTATATTGTATTTGTGAATTTCTATACCGCCTCTTACAGACCACTACTCAGAGGCGGTCCCGACTACAGCCCGCAGGTGTGTCGGAGTTTTACCCGCCGAAGCGCTTGAGCAATTGTGAGTGAAGGACTAGCTAAAGGTCCTTATGCGGTGGGTGGGATTCGAACCCACAACCCTTCGGTTGCAAGGCGGCGACCTTCACCACTACACTACCGCGTCCCGGTATAGCGGCAGCACAGAAATATAATAACATAACGGCAGCACAAATAGATAGAAGAACTGATAAGAGAAATAGCAATATATCGGAAGTGGAGTGCATTCTTCGGTCACACGTCGTAGGTCGATCTCTGTTTATTCTCATTCTCTACCGTAAGATAGTTTGGTCGAAATGAAGAAATTGGTCAATAACATCTAATATTATATTATATATAGTGTAAAAGGCTGCCTGCCCTTCTCTTACTGACTTTCTCCGACAGAGCCATTATCATTCTTTGTTTTGCTAAGAATTTCGTACTTTGTGGAAATATTTTCGTCAAGTGTTCTGCCTCTTCCAACGACCTTGTCTTCTCTATAACTATACCTGCTTTATATAAATTGCATGCCGAGCCTTTTCCCAACTACCCTGCTTTCTAACTGACCAGCCTTCTTCTAACTGTCTTGCCTTCTCCAAATTGCCCTTAGCATCTTCTTACAAACGCCAACCCTTCTCTCAACTGCTCTGCTTCCTCTCAAATGCTCAGCCTCCTTCCAACATCTCTGCTTTTTCTCAATTTCTTTATCTCCTGTCGGCTTTTCTGTCGTCTTTCCTTGATCTCCCCACTACTCGGACCTCCATTGTACACAACCTTTGATATAAGCTCAATCGTATACGACGCAACGCTCGTGAATAGGCCAGTGCCCTATGATTAGTGGAAAATTGGAGTCCACGATTTCAGTCACGATTTGGACTCAGGCCTTCGAACGCATACAGGATGAAGGCGGTGTACGCTTCCTGATTATATATTTTCTGATCGAACCATGCGACGCGAATCTCTGTGATAGTGACCTTGACCCTTAAACAAACGTTGACCTTCACCTTGACCTTGTTGGGGTCGTTAACCTTGAATTTGGTCAACTTTCACCTTGGCCAGTGATGGCGTTTCGGCAGATAGTTCAAAAGGTCACGAATTTATCTGCTGTATACGTGGATGCTGCTGTTTGACGAAGGACCAATAAAGCCATCTGGCAATAGTGAATGAAGTTCCAGTGTCTAACGGTATCTGACCGGGTCACCTGTACAGAATCAGAGACCGTTGATGTCGCCCTCATCCCTTTCTCCAAGCTCGGGATCTGCACCACCATGAAACTAGGAAACGGGTCGGCGTATTATCCCATATAGATGCAGTGGATGATTGCTCTACAATAATTTAATTGCATCATTTCTCATCGTTCGAAGTAGGTTTACACATTGTCTCTGTTTTACATATATTATATAATCGTTATATATAAGACTTATATTTGTTGATTGAGATAGCAGGCTGTCAAATTGCAGCAGTTTATACAATTTACAAGAATAAACAAATAAAGAAACATTTTCTATTAGCGGTAAGCAATTATTAATTATTAGAAAGCAATTATTTAGTGGTAATTATTTAGCAATATTAATTTATGGCTCTCTGTCAATTAGAGATCACACTCGCTGGTTCTACACGCATGCGGGAATCCACAAGTAGTGAGTCATCTGGTTTTTCACGAGCTGGTTTTGCTTGCTGGTTTCATATTGCAAAGAGCATCAGTTAGAATAACGTGAAGATCGTTTTTCCGACATTGGAGCTATAAAATGTTTAGTAAAAGGATATTCTACAAGGATACTATTCTCACAGATGTCACGGAAAGGTCCTTTATAAATTACTTATTGCGCCTATGCTAAACCCGACTATTTTTGATTTTGTAAATAAGGTATACTGAATAACTGACTCTTTAGTTGAGCAATTTACGTATACTTAGACATTGATAAGCTTGATGAAAGAAGGAGCAGAGGCCATCTAAACAGACAAGGGGTTGGATGTAAACATACGCAAGCAGAGAGGGAGGCGTTTGCCATTGCTTGGACATTACGTAGGGACCATTTTAATGACCCATCGTCAGCTGCAGTGGAACGAGACAAGAAGCCGGAAGAGAAACGCCCCGTTGATTGGCTCTAATGGCCACAGAAGAAGAGGAAGAAGAAGGGAGCATCACGTACTCCGTCCGGCTCAGCAAGGACTGATGCACTTCCGAACTCAGTGTCAGGAACGTAGGAGTGCAGAGTGGAGGAGGAGTTGCAGGACGAGGAGGAAGACGAGGAGGAGAAGAAGACGTGGAAGAAGACGTGGAATAAGGAAGACGTGGAAGTGGAGACAGAGAGAAGGCCCAATAGAAAGTTAAAGAATAATAATAATATTTTCGTTTATAAAGATGCACGATGTGACAACGCATTCTGATTACAGACATAGTATAGCTGAACGATACAGATTATAACAGAAGTTGACTTTAACCTATGACAGCCATGCACGCAGAGCGTCCGTACATTCTACATCTCTGCTTACAACGCTATCTCGCGAATGAAGGATGAGTCGTCCTGGCGGGACTTATTTAGAGCAAACTCGGTTCGAAAAACTCTTCGATCCCATACTCCAGAGTAATTGTGGGTGAAGGACTTGCTCAAGGTCCTTACGCGGCGGCTCGAGGTGGAATCGAACCTACAAACCTACGGCTGCAAAGCGGTCATATTAACCACTACACCACCACGCTCCGTAAGAAGAGTTCTACAAGAATGCACACAAAAAAGAGAAGGTCAGTGAGAATGTGGAGGAAGAAGAGGAGGAAGATAGTTACATATTGGAAACGATGAAGTTGGGATCATATACGGAAGTGAAGGATAGGAGGAGGAAGATAGTTATATATAAAAACGATGAAGGTGGGATTATGTGGGGGGAAGGATAGGAGGAATTATGACAATGCTAGGATGATGAACCGTAGTTGGAAGCAGATAACGGAGGAAGCCGACGAGGACTAAGAAGTGGAAAGAAGAATTATATGGAGAAGAGACAAGAGAGAAATTGAAGAATGAAGAAGAAAGAATAGAAACAAGATAACAGGGCGAGGAAGGAAATGGAGCAAAAGGAATAAAAAGAGAAGATTGGGACAAAAGTAAGATGAGGTAAGAATACAACTAAGAAAAATAATTATAATAGGATAAACAGTAGAAGATTAGAGAAGGTGGAGAGAAGAGAACGACGAACGTGAAAACGATTTAGGTAAATACGAATAACGACGAGTGTAATCATTATAGGAAGAGGAATTGAACGAAGAGGAAATTAAGCGAAGAATAAGGCTATGCAGCTCAACTTACGTTTTCGCGCAATCGTGCAATGTTGGCGAAGATGCGTCTGCCATTTGATGGCATCCGCAAGTGACATCCGATGCCACCTATGACATCAGAAGATCCTCTCCCTCCGCTGTGTATACAACTCCTCCTCCTAGTCGTCGTCTTCGTCGTCTGGCAGAAGAGATGCTATATAGACGCTTATCGGTCGGGGACCAAACGTCGACTGAGACGAAGCAGCAACTGCATGGGCTGCTGAGCGTGGTGACTGCTAGAGTACTATATGCAGACGATGCTCTCGATGGACGCAGCATTCGATGCTCAGAGGCCACAGCAGCAGCAGCAGCAGCAGCAGCAGTGCCAGCGTTGGCATCCGATCGAAGAATCAGGGATGGAGCTAACCATGCAGACGCCATACATAATATATATATATATATATATATATATATATATTATAGGTCTGTATACGTAAATGTATACGGCGCATGTGCGACGCTTGCAATGTTTTACATTTAGGCCTATAATAGTATATGTAATTTATGTATTATATAGGCCTCCTGAACCCATTCAATTCACGGTAAATCTATTTCTAAACTTACGGTTGTATGTGTCTCAGAAGACTCAGATTTCATTATATATACATTTCCAAGTGTGTAAGTCATAAGTCATTTATTTCGGTAACCATGACGAACAGAAATTACATGCAGCTGATTAAACAACAGATGGTTACCCAGGAGACCCAGATGGGGTCAATGATCCCGCAAGCCAGGGCCACCTGTGTGATACATGTTTTTAGACGACAGTTGTTGTTTTACAATAGGGAGAACAGTACTAACACAGCATGGAATGAAAAGAACAAAATAACCTTAACTAACATCTTAACTAATAGACTAAAGACTCCAGATATAACACAAGCTTTGCATTTCACGATATTCCTGAAATTATCATCAACCATTTAATATCACTGTAAGATTACAGTGAACTATATAGTCACGAATGTGAAATTGACTAGGCCTATACGATAGATATAGGAACTTATACAATTTTAATTCAAACTAAAGGAGACACGATACAGCCACGCAGAGAATATCATACCCAGCATATAGTAAATAGTCACAATCGATTTGTTGTGTTCATGATTTGGACCTTATAAACAGCTGTTTTGACTCGCATATGTGACATAACTTCTGTTCCGTTATAAAGTTTTAGTTTTTTATGAAATTTGGCTGTTTGTGTTAACAAGGATTACTTTGAAGCTTGTAAATTCAAAAGTCCTACTTTTGGCCTAATTATTAGCAAAAGGCGTATACTTTTTCGCCCACCCTATAGATGTGAACTTTGAGTTTTACAATGTAGAGATGACCACGATAATTATTATTTACTAGCTATAACCCGTCAAAAATGAGAGACATTTATAATGTGTGAATTTTAGCATGAATTAATTACTTGTACATAAGCGAATAAATTGACAAATGTTAATTTCGTTAAGGCCCGTAGTGACTAAAGCTGAAGCCCGTAGAATCTGCAAAATGCGAACCTAACGAATAAATTGATACTACTCGGAGTCATTTATAATATGGCGTCGGTGCCAGATATCGTTACATCGTTACGACGAGAGTTTCGGTTTAGAATTGATGAATGATTTTGACGATCACCTAACAAACGGATGGTCATGCTTTTGGCTTGATGACGGATTAATCGATTAATCAGACGGTCTTGCTTATTTCGGTGTCTATAACTCTATGTGTGTGTAAGCCCTATATATAAATGTATAATGTATTTATACACAATTATTACGTAAAATGTATACTGAGAAGAGAATATAACAGTTAATGCTTTAAAAGATTCCTGAACGCCGCAGTCTGGGTCGACCGAGTAAGAAATGGAGAGACAGGAGAGAAGAATGTGGATGTCTGTACGTGTGCACATGCGTTTAGGTGTGTATGTGTGCGTGTGTGCGCGCATGAGTTTGTGCAAGAGTGTGTCATATGCATGTGTGTAGATTGGTACATGTCTATGTTGGTTGTATACATAGAGGAGGGTCTATTTCTCTTTACACTGCTCAGTGCTCTATGGAGATTAGATTCTGCATTGGGTCCTACCCAATGGACCGACCCAATGGACCGACCCAATGGACCGACCCAATGGATCGACCCATGCATGCCCCCTTCGTTCGTCATCCTCGTTGATTGCCTTCTCCTTCGACTCGTTCAATTTGGACGAGACCCAGATTGGACCAAACGCTCTGCTATGCATGGCGCCCCTCCCATCATGGACGCCCATTGCTTTCTCTTCATTTCCCTCTCTTCTGTCTGTCTGTCTGTCTATCCGTCTGTCTGTCTGTGTTTCTGTCTGTTCATCTTTCTGTCGTAATGTCTGCATGCTCTGTGTTCTGTCTATCTGTCAGACAATTATTGTGTTGAGAAGATTGTAAGGCAGTTCGTGGATGTTCAACACATTAAGAGTCAATCAATCAATCAAATTAATTTGTATAGCGCCTCTTCAAAATCTCTACCTCGACCCAGGCTCGGTCAAAAAGAGAAGTTTTAAGGAGGCGATGGAATGAAGCTGAGGAATCACATGGAAGCAAAGGAAGGGCAAGTGGGAGGCCATTCCAAACAGCCGTTCCCACAACCGACAAAGATCCCCTTTGCTGCATAGTTGCAGAATGCGAGAAAGGAACAAGAAAGTCATTACGTGTAGCCGAGCTCAAAGAACCTGCGATCCAGAAAAGCAGAGACCAAGGTGCATGAAGAGCTCACAAAAATAGGATGGAGCTTGAGAGAAGACGTAACATCGGGCAGTAGAAGAAACTCTATAAAGAAAGCGCTTCTGCACTGAGATCCAATGGAGATCATCTTTCATGAAAGCTGAGAGACATGCTCGTAGGTATAGGGTTTCCCGCGTGTGTGGCGAAGGGGCTCGTGTATACGCCTGATGATGGAACTCGGAAATCGTTGGTCGGCTCTACGTGTTTGCGAGGACCTATTTGTAGTGACTGTTTCAGCGCATGTTGTGCAATATTTTAATACACTGTATTATGGTGCGCGTACATGTTTTTCGTAGTTATTTTTAGGCTCTAGCGCCTCTGACTCTGCATGTAGAGTTCTTGAAGAGGCGCTATATAAATTTTCTATAGAGGACTTAAGAAATCAATGGCATGAATTATAACGAGAGATGTCTGTTAGTCCGTATGTATAATATCATTTTATATGTTGTGTGTATGTATATATAATGTATATAATACAATGTGGTTCATATTAGTATCACTATAATACATTAAGAGATCATCAGACGGGATGAGCAGGGATGCATGTGCATTATATATTATGTATAAAATGCGTATGAGGGGGCCTACCATGTTTGTACTTTATACATATATATAATATAATAAACCATATTTAGCTCTGTGTGGGAACTGTTCGCACCGAGGGCGACTTCATGCAACTTCATCTGATGATGATGCAATCGCTTCTGTGGCTGCTGCTGCAACAGCATCCATCTTTCTGAAACAACTGCAGAGCGCTATTTGGATCATTGGACATGGATGCACACGCGCCATTGTACGCATCGCTGCACTCTGCGCACTGTGCAGTCACATACACACACACATATTTATATATATATATATAATATATATATGTGTGTGTATGTCTGAACGTAGCCAGCGGATGGTATACGAGGCGAGAAACCAACAGAACTTGTATACATATTGTCATGCATCAATTCCCTATCGTTCACGGAGTCGTTTAGGATCGCCTATGTATATGCAATTTATATATAGCTTATACGATGAAAGGCAGTAATAGTTTATAAGTAATAAATGGCCGATATTATAAGTAATAAATAGCCTATAGGTAGCCTAATAAGTAATAAATAACCGTCTAATTCGTGATATGGATTACTGAGCAGACAGTATAATGTCAAGAGAGAGAGTGTGTGTGTGAGAGAGAGAGAGGGGGGAGTTTGATGCAGTCGATAGATCCCGATCCCCGTGTCAATTATGCCATTTACCGTAATAACGAATTTTTTTAAAGCCTAATTGTATTTCGCGTAATCTGATTCTATGTTTATGTCTTCGATGTTGAAAACTGAGCAAAGCAAAACATTTCCCAAGATTCTAATATTACTCATTTTACCACAAGTGTTCGGAATTTTTGTATAACGATGCCTACACGTAACCTACATATTATCTTCAATTCAACATCTAAAACATCTATGGCTGTCACGTTCCAGATGCTATAAACAGAAACTCGATATAAACTGTAGATAAATGCGAATTATACGGAGAATCGCAAAACTCTGATCAAATTATAGAGGGGTTGTCGGGCAATGACGCAGAATAGCAGCACCTATATAGACATATCGTATTCAGCGGTAACATAATTCTGGCTTACAGCATAATAATAACAACATAATAAGAGAAGACGTCGGATAAACACGAAATCTTTGAAGGAATTCTTCAAAGGATGTCGAGTTATCATCAGATTATAATGCTCTTCAACTTGGCAGGGAGCCACACTTCCGTGTATACACCAACGCATCGTCGTCTGCTTATTATTTTGTCGTCTGCTTATTATTTTGTCGTCTGCTTATTATTTTGTCAGACTTTGGAGTCTTAATGAAAGCGACGAGCAGAGGCGACACGCAAACGCCACATGCATGTCTCTCGGCGTGTCCTATAATGGAACACTCCAAGACGTCGGTATACAGTAATGTCCTCTGTGCTATAATGTCTTCCGTAAATAGTGGTGCTCGTGAATCCACACAAAGGCACCATGCATGCCTCCGCTTCCGCATAGAAGATGACTCCTGCATGCGACGTTCCATAGGTCGCTTTAAACACGTATTCAACCGCTCGTGTTCACGTGTTCATGATCACTTTCAAAGTGTCGTATATTATATCTATTATTAGATCGACACAGAAACGTCACCGTTGGAACTAATAAACCTTTTATGTCAGGACTTGTCTTGCATTATAATGGGTAAGCCTATTCATTTCTTGAATTTCAAGCATCAGACTGGGTTTGGTTACCGTTTTTAGATTCGTAAAGACTTCATCATGTCGATGAATTTTATATTTTTGTTATGCTTTTTCTAGGCCTGAAGTCTGTTTTCAACCGTACAGCATTTTGCAATAAAAGCCTTTAGCTGTGTAATAAATGACACTGTAATGTATACGTCATACAAGCTCATTACACAATTTCTTGCATTTACTTGTTTCATTCGCCAATCTTCTGCAATGGCGATCTTCATAGAAAATTCATATTACATCTAATGATGACCAAATTCTTTTTATCAAAATATCTCAAACTCAGTAAATGTTACAACACTTTTAGCTAGATCAAAAAGTGTAATGCAACAAACGTTACAAAAAATGTTGTAACATTTGTTGAGTTTGACATATTTTGATTAAATTTTTTCGTTATAATATGAATTGCCTTGAAGCCTGTAAATGTTATTAAACAATTTCAACCTTTGGCCAAAATAGTAACATTAAAAACAGAAGGTGGGCTCACTAAAGGTTGAATAACTCTTTTTCTCTGTGAAATAATTTGGTTAATATGGCAGTTATAATACGTAAATGAGAACAACCTTTCGGTCTGCAAAATTTAATTTTTAAATGTTTACATAAATTTGACAAAACTATTGTCGGATAAGTAGGGGGTTCATTTTTGGCCCACCTTGTATGTATTTGTGTGCATCAAGGTAGTCGCTCTCAAACCTTTAAAGGTCAGCTAAAATAGCAGCGCCTCATTTCTAAGGAAACCAAAGGTGCTTCTGTGTTAGCACTGATAAAGTGCTTCTTGGAAATAGGCAAAAAGATGATGCCAGAGACAATAGCAGATGAAAAGACGTTTCAGACATCTGATGTCTCATTACAGATAATGTGCTATAAAGACCACACCATCGCAGTTGGTCGTTTCTATAGCAGTGAGCTCAAATGTAGACCTTATATATATATAGCACTAGACGACGCATACATAAGGCATTGGTCTATACGTAGCCGTCATTAATCATAATATGCGACAACGACGAAGTACAAGAACTCAGTCAGTGACGTAACTAGAGTCAAATTGAAACCCCGGCAGTAGCCGATCAACTCCACATTAATTATCTATACAGGCCCTAAGCCTAATTTTAGGTAGAGACCATTTGAATAATGAAATGCGATACTTTAGCAATTATTATTAGTTAGTGATTGGCCAAACACACATAGGCCTAGACTATACACTAGACTTTACAGCCAAAAGAATTAATTTCACAACAAGTTCAGAAGGAGTTATAATAATTATAATTAATGTTATTAAATTGCTATTTTAATACTAGGCCTACTATAATTAGACCTACAGCATTTTGGTGCACTTTGCTGATAGAATAAATAGAAGTCCATAATTTGTTAAAAAGAACATTCTGAGACATCTAGAGAACTTTTGTATTTGAACCATGCATAATAATTATCTAAATCAATTAATGTAATCGAATAGTTGCAGTGTAATTGAAATGTAACACAGCATAGGCCTATATAAAATTATACATGTATGTAGGTCCTAATGCATAACACATAAATATAGAGTCGACGAGTACAACGTTCCGTAATATTATATTTAGACACAGGCCTTTTGTAGTAGCCTATCGTACCACCAAATCGTCTTCGTTATCAAGGTGTTGTCAGATGAACGATATCATATACAACCACAACCATTATGATGTCGTATGTTCAACCCCTTTGTTTACTATACAGGGTGGGCCAAAAAAAAGAACCCCTACGTTTTGGCTAATAATTGTGTTAAAAGTAGGAATATTTACATAACATTTTATAGACTGAAAGGCAGTTCATATTTACGTACTTCTGCCAAATTTCATAGAAACTTTTCAAACAGAACAGAAGTTATTCACTTCTAGTGAGCTCACACCCCTGTTTTTTGGATGTCTCAGAAACGGTTTATTTGTGGTTCAACTAGCACTTAACAGTTTGTTGCTAATATTTCCGCAAAATGTTGAAATAATATAATGAAATTTTACAGGCTCAAATGTAATTCATATTTACATATTACAATCACATTTTTGTAAAAATATTCCAAAGCAAAAAGAACACACCATTTATTAGCGAGAACACCTCTTGAATTCTGATGAATTATAAACAAGTGAAATGCACATGCGTTACACAAAGAAGTGCTGTAACTTTTGTTGAATTTAAAATATTTCGGTACAATTTCGCCTCCATATGTAGATATGAATTGGCTTTAAGCCTGTAAAATTTCACTAAAATATTTCAACGTTTGACGGAAATATCAGCAAAAAAACGTTTAAATGTTTTGAGACATCAACAAACAGTGTATGGGTGACTTCACTAAAAGTTGAATAACGTTTGTTCTGTTTGAAATATTTTGGTGAAATTTGGAAGTTACATGTAAATATGAACTGCCTTTCAGTCGTTAGAATTCTATATAAAAATTCCTGCTCCTGGCGGAAATATTAGCAAGAAACGCAGAGTGGTTCCTTTTTTGGCCCACCTGTAGGAAGGATATCGTTTGAAACGGCATTGAAGCCATATGGAGTCCACAGTCGGACAAAAGGTTCCATGGCTTCACACTCGTTGTCGAACTAAGGCAAAACATGAGTTGACGACGTGAAAGGAATGCAGCATTCTCGACCGTCACAAAGCATGCAGTCTCCGTAGCTAGCTTATAAGTTTATAAGTTTTGAGGTGCTGTCGCTCTTATTAACCTCTTAACACAGACTGCTCGAGCATGTAGGCCTAAAGAAGACTTGTTATCTTAAAGAACGAGGTCAATCATTTGCCACCAGATATTTGGCCAGCAGAACAAAATCATTCAGTCTATCATTGGTATCAGAAATCAAATCTCATCTTCGAGCCATGGACCCCGGGTATAGAAGGGCTGGAGCTGATCGGTCCTACATGTACATGTAGGCATAATTTGTGTTATTATATAGAGTTACAGTTCCCAGCATTAAATTCTGTAGGGTCATGGAATATGTGCAATGTCTGGCATTTATAGTTTATGGCCTCTAGCTATATACTCCATAACAGACATGTGGATGGGTTCCATTGGTTTGTAAGGCATACTACATTACTACATAGCCAGCCATAGCTATAGGTCTGCTTAGAAGACCTATTGAAAGCAGGGTTTGCGCTTGGACAGCAGCCGAAGAGTGAGATGTCAAGGCCGGGCGGCGGATAGGCATGGAGACATAAGACAGCGTTGACTTTTCTTTCATCGTAAATAATACACCCTATACCCTATATAGTCGTCCATCATTCGTCGCATCGTTGACAGCTTGGCGCCATGGACACTCGTATATATACTTGTCATAAAAAGACTACAGTTGGCACCTATATACGATGCGCTGATCGTGTTAGTATCCGATTCCAATAACCAGCCTGCATGCATTCTTCCTCTCATGAAAATGACAATTGGTCTATTAAGAATAATAACAAGAAGACAAAGAAGAAGGACAGAAAAAAAGACGAACATGAACAGAAGAACAAAAGCATGAACAGGAGAAGGATAGAAACGGAAATGGAATATAGGTCTATCGCGGCATTCAACAGAAATCCCATGCATCACACTAATTCGTATAAGGCTTACTATATAGTGCATAATTATGGTAGCCAAATGAGAGTGTGCCAAATGCCAATACAATACTATACAATACAACTAAGCATGTGTAGGTGCTTTAAAGAAACAACTATTGGACGATAGCGCGTATATGTATATACAGAACTATATGCCTCGAGAGTGAGATCCTTTCTGTTATGCGAAATTGTATTGCTGGTTCAGCTCCTTGCTATCTCATCAATCTCTGCATCCCGGTCTCTTCCCTGCATGCCTGGTCGCAGGTCTTTGCGATCTGTCTCTTATAACCTTCTATACTTATTCCTCTCATGCGATCTGCCACGGCTCAAACTCAAAGCTTAGCCTATATTGGTGCTTCAGCCTGGAATCGTCTTCCTCATGATTTGAGGCTAGAACTTCTTTCCCTCTCTCCCTCTGCATTTCGCCGGCTTCTGAAGACTGTGCGGTTCATTAGTGTTTTGAGCTGACTGGGTTGGGAGCACCTCTGTTGAGGTTTTTCTAAGAGGCGCTTTATAAATTGCAATTTACAAGTACAATTATTTCTGTAGTCATAGTACAACGCGTATACAGATGAATTTTCAACTTTGGCTAAAAGTGTTCAACTGATGCATCCATATACTGCAATCTTTAAATAGCAAATAGCTAGGCCTACTTAATTTCTCTGATAAAACAGCCGAATGATGAACTAAAACTGTGCAGCATGCAGGCCTTCGGTTCGATCCCAACGAGGAGCTGCTGCAGTGCATACCTATAATATAACTTTTATTTATAGGTGTATGCAGTGGCCTTTAGAAGCGAATAGCCGAACTCTATATTCCTATGGGGTCGCAGAAGCATTATAGGCCTATAGGGTCCCGCCTATGCCGTAAAACGTTGCTCTGCATTTGTATGCAGATCAAACGCAGCGCGCAAGGAAATCCGAGAATGGGAAAGTTTTTCCTGAAAACAAATCAGAGGCTTTTTCCGAATGGCATATTCTGAAAATATTTAGTTTACGCACATGATTCGACCTCATCAGATGCACATCTGGCATCAAGTATAAGCCATAGAAATATACACTGAAGAAAACTATTTATACAATCAGTTGCTGAGACGGAAATTGAATGGGGAAATGCATAACAGAGTTTCTGCTGCACAATCATCATCATAACCATATCATCTCATTGTAAACGAATTTTCATCCAGGATTTCATTCGCGGCATATATAGAGCATCGAGCGTCGTCTGGTTAATTGGCTCAACTGATCTTAACAAACTCTGCAGAACCGAGCATATGTTGAAGTCTATAGCAGCATTATACACAACGGCTGAAAGCTTGTGTATAGTTATGCAATACAATCCAGGTAATAATGATAGAATTATAGATATAAATATAGATTTACATATATACGCGGTTCACGCGCACTGTCGATGTTCTGTATTTTCATATTTATACTTTAAGAGAAACTCAAATTGATAATGATGATGATGATGATTACTGCACACATGATGATGATGATGATGATGGTGATGATGATGGTGATGATAATTATGGCACACATAATGATGATGATGACTATGATGCACAAGATGACGATGATAGTGATAGTGATGACCGTGGCATGCATGATGATAATGGTGATGGTAATGATGACCGTGGCATGCATTATGATGATGATCATGATCATGATCATGATCATGAAGATGATGATGATGATGGCGTTGCATATATAGAATGCGCACAGCTCGACAATACGACTTTATTATGTGAGCAATTAGTTGACAACATGTGTCTTTCCTTGCTTCAGGCACCGCATGCATCTTGTGAATACTTTCTAGTATAGACTACCTATATTACTATATTACCTATAGATTACCTATATTATTACCTATTATAATCATCATCATCATACGGGCCAACTCTACGCTGATGACATACAGGCATATGTTCACTGCCAGTCATCAAAGGCCTTCTCCTCTGCCCTGACCTCTTGGAACTCGACCTCGGACCACCACGGACTTTTCTCATTGACTACCCTCTTGACTTTACGCAGCGCTCG
>JAQFXW010000966.1:0-16274 GCA_034693945.1 Dendrobaena attemsi
AAAAATACTTTGACAAGCGAAGATGAGGAGTTCAACGTTAAATCAGCGGACGTGTTAAACCATAGATAATTACAGAAATCATAGATAGAAGAAAACAATATGGAGGCTTGCAATTTTGTAGCGCTTATATAGTAAAACGCATACATCTGTTGCAGTATCTTCTGATTCCTCTCTGATCCCGTACGGTTTTTCAATAAATCTGCCACTCGCTTCAGTAGATAATTCAATTCTGCTTAACTGTCGAATAATTTGAATTAATTAACTATGGATCGAACACCTTAGTTGTAATTTTATGTTCTCTATAAAAATATTGGACTTTAATAAGCAAACACTAATGCTTGTTTTATCGGCACTATATATATGTTGATATTCTTGATTACTTGAAAATAACTAGGTATATTTATGGAAATAAGTTACCTATTTGATGCGTTGCCCATGGATTTTTATATCCAAATATCCAAGAATTTCCAGATAATGTTAGAACAAATGGGAGAAATTTCTATACGCGCCTATTATACCAAATCTACAAATTTACGTCGGTAAAGGGTTTGTGACTATTTTACAAACGTCACACGTCTTCTATTTGTATTTTGCAGTAAGTTTTAAATATTACTTGCAACGTTCAAAACTGCGCTAAATAAGCTAATATCTCGGAGAGGATTTAAGCAGCTAAATACTGGTGTTGCTTGGACCAAAGCAGGAAAACAGATATGATTATCATATTTATTCAGTTCAGTTTTATTTAACAACATTTTAAAATAAAACTAACGGAATATTTAATATCTGCCTTTGCTTTAGAACTTAATTTGAAGAGGTAAATGAGACGAGACGTTGTGAAATGCCTGGGAAGTCAGAGAATGTGGTCATTTAATCGAACCAATACCCGCAATCGCATTGTAGTCTATTTGTAATAATTCTATTTGCGCTTATAATTTTACAAATCTCACAAACTGTAATTCAGAAGGTATTGCTTATGTGTAACGTAAAGTTCGTTTGTTTACATTAAATACTGTTTACTAACAGTAAGAAAATACTGTTTATGCAAGAGACGAAATTATAGTGGAGTATTTTTTTACTAATCACACTACATCCAATCACAATAATTTGTTATTGATCAAAAGTTACTACAGCACATTAATAATTGTGGCTTAGACGTTTTGTTCATTTCATCATCTACGCTCTTTGAATCTTGGTAAGTGCATATTTACTTCATATAAAAATATTCAGCCTCTTATTGAATATCCGTTTCTCTATATAAAACTGTATTGACAGTGATATATTTTATTTTGAAAATGTAATTGACTCAAGGAATTAGTTGGGCAGAATCTAAAATACAAGCTGAGAAGTACTGCTGAAATTACAATAGTTGTCAAGCATTATTAGAAGTTTGTGAAACTAGATTCACGGTTTGGCCACTTCAAGTAGATGACCGGTTATTAAAGGCACAGCTTCGCATTTGAAGTTCATGCAAAGTGCATAAGAAATTTACCATGGTTTCAACAGAAATGAATATTGGTTCTTGAGATTGACAAAGCAGATGCAAGCTGGCAGACGCATCACCAGCTGGCAGACGCATCACCAGCTGACTGGAAAGTAACTCGAGTTCTTAGTGTAAAGTGATATGGTGCTTGTAATTGTGGAAGCATTCCCCAATATGAAAGAAGTTTAAAAGGCCTTTGGGGGAGACCTTCCATAGTTAACCTGAAATTTGAATTTGGATCTCTGCTGATGATGAAGATTTGAAACTGCAACTGTTATTGGGAAACAACGGATAAAACAACATATGCTGCAGCAAACATTGATTGCAACCACAATGACTATAAACAAAACACTTACTTGAATAGAAATTATATCCACTAATGGGAATTTTTCTTGATAATTTCTTTGTTAAAGCATTAAGATCACAAGCTTGCGACAATGGAAAGATACGCAGAAGCGAAACTGGTCTGCAAGAATTTAGCTCTGTTAGCGTGTAACGGGGCTCGAGCTGTGGACTGCGAACAGCGACTTTCACTACTTCGCGTAATCAGTGATGCGTGGACTGAAGACACAGAAGTCCAGTTGGCGACGGCAAGACCAGCAGATGATAGTGGCTTTCAAGATGAAATAGAGCCTGCAATTGAAGGCCAGATGGAAGTTGTGTTAGGTAAGTATATGCACGAATCTAGCGACCCCTAAGCACCACTGTTGTAAACACCAGACGTCTGACACTTGATTTTTTACGCATGTAGAGCCATGTCTCCAATTCGAATCTATTTGTAAGCATGGGGCGCGGTAGTGTAGTGGTGAAGGTCGCCGCCTTGCAACCGAAAGGTGGCAGGTTCGAATCCCACTCGCCTCGTAAGGACCTTGAGCAAGTTCTTCACTCACAATTGCTCGTTGCGCTTCGGCGTGTAAACACCGACACACCTCCGGGCTGTAGTCGGGACCGCCTCTGAGTAATAGAAGACTTGAAGGGGCGGTATAGAAATGTGTGAATAAATAAATAAAAATGATGTTATTTAATGTAAAGTAAATCTTCCGTATTTCTCAGTGCTCACATGAAGGTCGTGTCAGAAGACCAGCTGATTCACCAGCACTATATCTGCAATAATTGCAGGCTGCGTTGTAGGGAAAGTAGATAGGTAGCAGTAGTGTAAACTTGTAGGAGAAGTCTTTTGTGAATACTATTCTATGGTGTGGCTGAATTAACTGAATTGAGATTCCATCTAAACTCTTATTAAGTTTCTGACAGCCAATGGAAATCTTGTATTTAGCTTTTTGTGCTGCAATTAACTGTTGTTGTATTTTTAAGCAGGAGATCCTAAAAGTAGAACTTCACTTGTTTATGGTTGCAATTTGTTCTAATGAGCACAATAGTCACACTATGACTAAAGTCATGTTAGCCCATGAGATATGCATCCTTGCAGAGATATTCAGTTTTGTTTTGCTGTAGACGAGTCTGAAAACCAGAATGACCTAGAAAATCCCGACGTTTCCGGAGAATCTAGCAACCATCAAGATGATGTTGCAAACATTCTTGGTCTTCGTTCAGCCACTCCGATACGAATATACGTCTGCCACATGTGCAGCTCCGAGTTTTCGCAACCGGGAGCCGCGAAGCGCCACCTCCGCAACCACGCCGCCGAAAAACCGTACGCGTGCAACGAGTGTGACATGAAATTCGCCAGTGCTTCCATGCTGCGCCTGCACATGCGCAGCCACACCGGTGAACGACCGCACCTGTGCAACCAGTGTGGCAAGTGCTTTGCACAGCCTTGTTACCTGCGCTCGCATATGCGTATCCACACAGGCGAACGACCGTACTCGTGCGGCGTCTGCAATCGTCGTTTCATGGAGGCCGGGTCCGTACGCAAGCACATGATGCTACACGTCGAGAGCGGACGGCACGTGTGCGCGCAGTGCGGCAAGCAGTTCAGCAAGGCACTCTATCTCGAAAAGCACCAGAAGCGCCAGTCATGCCTCGGCCGAATCGTCGACTGCTGCTTCGACCAGTCGACCAGAAACAACGAAGTCTTTGACAGTATGCCGCTGGCCGATAAGTCGGAGGACGATCACGTCGTGTAAACTGGAGTCGTCATGTCCACAGTCGGCGTAGCATAGCATAGCATAGTTGCTGAATAAATACTAACAATATGAGCGTGTGTTACCCAACAGAACTGTGCAGTGTTGCGTACATGGATGATGACGGTTGGCTGCACAAACGGATTTCTGATTTCTCTGACTGCCTCTGTTATGTCTGTCCTCTTGCATGTATATTATCTTTGCCAGGTGTGCTATGACAAAAGTAATCATAGGAAGTGATTGACGAATTGCCCGCATGTGATATAATAAGTTCCTGAAGAGAAAGTAGACAGTTTGTATTGTTATTAATATTTAATTCAGCAGAACTGATCATTTTAATAATTAGTGTATATGTTATGTATATCCTTTTAAATACAGTTTGTTGAGTCTAATTTTAATAAACTGATTTACAATTTCAATGATTTTAATGTAATATAACTGTTTCAATATGCATCCAGTGGCATAGCGATATGGGGGGGTATTTATAGGTGCTCCCAACTACCGCTTTGATGCTCAATCGTAGTTTACATCCATCATACGTACATTGTAGTTCATAAATTCATCTTGCAGAAACTTCATCTTATATCAGTCCAAAATTAAGTGACCAACTTTTGGCGCTAGCCCCGGGCATCATTTCAGGTCGCTACACCACTGTATGTATGCATCAGTTATTAATACAGTACATATATAATTGGGGTCAGTTAGTTTCCAGAATTTAATCTCAGCTTGTGAAAGCAAAGGTCGTAAGTTGAGCGCATTTCAGCTTTTGGTTTCAGTACTTATCACACTGTGTACCAATTCAAATTAATGCAAGAAGTGAATGTAGCACAGTCGCAAAACAGCTATTCAGTGCTGCCACTTTGCAAATGTAAATATGCTGTTTTGGATCACTGAGCACTTCTGTCAACTGACTGCTGCATATCACTGTAGTACTTTTAAAATATCTTGACAGGCTGGAGGTTAAGACTACGTACATTGTAGTTCAAAATATCAGAAAAACTTGTGGAGAAATGTCAGTAAAAAGTCGCTCTATGGAATAACTAGGTTTTTATGGAAGTTTTAAGAATTACTATGTGGCTTGATATGTTTGGATTTGTGTGCACTTAACAGAGGTTTAGAGTAGTCTAAGACTCTGTAAAGGAGCCTGAATACTTTGACCATGTGTATTTGTGTAATGGTGTTTCAACATGTAATTCGGTTGCTTTGTTTTCTTTGAAGTTACGTTTAAGGGATGCTCGTTTGATGCGTGTATGCTTACTGTGGAAGCCGGTGTACGTCAGTTCTGCATGTGTCTAGAACTGCCCTGTGCTTTACCTCCATAGAGACAAATGAATTCATAGTTTTGCACAATGTATGGTATCTTGTTGCTCAATTATTCACAAGTCATAGGCCCAAGATTTGGAGTGTTTGATGATCTCAAAGATCCTAAGCTAAGCAAAGACATGACTATTGGGAGTATTGCAGGTCTGCTTCAAGTCAACAAACCTCAAATGACCTCTGTACTCAAGAGGATGTTAAATTAACTTGGATAGACATGTGTTTGGTTTCTGTGAAAGTAGATATATTCTGTGTTCAATTTAACGAAAAGTCACTGTGCACACAGGTTTCCAAATTTTCTGTGAGGGAAAGTTATTTTTGACGAATTCGATTTGTTTGAGCATTTTGGGTGCTTGTAGCCAAACATCGCTTGTACAGCTTTGGGAAATATTGACTGTGATAAGTTTTAGCATCACAGCATGATTTTCACTATTACGCTTCTTGATAACTGTGTTGTTGTAATCCTGTACTGTTGGAAAAATACAACAGCTGCAATGATTGATTCTGCGGATGATGGATGTCGGATGGTCACGAATAGACACCAAAGGCCAAATTAACCGGGTCGTAATCGTAATCTCAAAATTTATAGAGCACTACTCGGAGGCCAAACGAGAGCACCAGTCAACTCTCGAGTGCTGCGCCGAATCAGAAGAGTCCTAGCCTAAGAGGCTAGTTCGTGGTGGTCAAGGGTTCATTGATACAAATTTCTTTAATTAAATGTATGCAGTGCTTTTGAGTCTTTTGTCATGTAAAAGGAAATCAGATTAACATTACAATTTGTAATGGACAATATTTTGGGAATGAACCAATCTGGACAGGTGTATGAGGAAGTTAATATGGATTAAAATGAAATGATGTTAAATTTACTTTTACATTGAAAATTGCTGTTTAACTGCAGTGTTCCCAGCTGCTGAAGTCGTAACTCGGCTGCACTAATAATGCAATGTCTGGGAGCATATGAAACTACTGCTGCCAGCAGTTGTCTAGTGATGAAACAATCTTTATGAGTCAGCGTGTGACTTAGTTTGGTAGCAAAACCAATTGCCTGACTGTTTAGCTGCAGTAGCAGCATGCCACCTTTTGGACCTTCATGTATATCAGGCTGCTATAAAAGGGTAAGCCATTTTGTATAGCAGCCATTTGGCCTCGACCCTATTCATTTTTCAATGAATTAATCTGGTACGGTCTGTGGTACAATACATTGCCTTCAGATGCAACTGTCTTTGAACATGTAAATAGCGTCATTTCAAAAGCATTTGTGCTAGCCCTGTATAGCGTCAAATGCCATTGGAAATTGGAGTTTTATCAGTTTAACTAATAGCAAGAAAATGCACATAAAGCTTGTAGATGACCCATGGTAGCTATGCGTATGTGTCTCTTCCCATTCAGATGTGTGGCTATGCTGGGTAATTTTATCTTGGAGCCTACTACAACCTACTGTCCTGTGGTTTGTCAACTCAGCCTTTGTTCTCTTGGTGGCGGTGTTGTCAAATGAAATGTAGAATGAATGGGCGCCTCGTACAGTCGCCAATGGTTGTGTTCGACTCCTGTAATAATCTGTATCGTTCATTAATACTATGTTTGTAATCAGACTGAGGCCTGTCAGTTTTAAATTGTGCATAAACAAAGACTCTTTTTATTGATTGACATCTGTACATAATGTGATTTTTAGTGGCACCTCCTGAATATTATTATTAACTTAATTCTTTTACGACAAGGGGACTAGTTTTTATAGTATACTTGGGTCTCTCTGCATACCCTGCTTCGTTATAACACGAGTTCTCATTTAGCATGATCATCGATTTGGATCGCAAATTTAGTTTGAACGTAGAAAATGATCACAAGGAAGTTTTGGTGTAGGTGATGTAAGCCTTGCAAGGGACTGCAGAAGTTTGATTTTCGTAGATGTAACATAATATAATGTGACATATGTAACATGTGCTGGTCGAGTTACTAGTAATTGTAACACAGCTGAGCAGCATTTTGGTATAAGCAGTAGGCCTAATGGTTGTCTGATTGAACTTTTTATTTGATTACTGCAGTCAGTGAGAAGTGCGTACTGACTCGCCTGTTTGTTGTTGCTGTTATAATCTTATTTTGAAAATATTATAAGCAATTTCTGATGAATATATGAAATACATGATGTTTGCCACAGTTTGTGACTTATGATTTGCTGTTCACTGCATTAATACCCAACTACAGAAATAGAATCCTGCTTTACGTAAGTACATAGAGGCATACAAAAGCAGGGTGCAACATAAACGGAGGGAATTAGCCCAACCCTATCAGACTACACTGCGATGAATTTTCTTCCAAATGTTTTTTTAAACTTTGGCCGGTGCTATCTATTATAGTCAAATGTACCTGAGGAATTAAATATGAAGTGCGACCTGGGACTTTTATTAGAGCCTTACAGATAAATACATTGCATAAAAGAAATTTATGATAAATTGTCCATGTAATGTACTGTAATGTACAGAACTGAGAAGATACTTCATTTTCTGGATATTGAGCAGTTAGGAGAAACGTCAGATGTGCTCTTATGATTAGAAGAATTGGAAAGTAGGTCGAGTGAAATGGATGTGATTGAGATTGCTGTAATATAAAATTTACTTCATTTTCAGAGGTGAATTATAATTATTATGTGCAACCCTTGAGATCAGGCCCTACCTGGGACTATTTATCTCAGAGCCCTACAATCCATACATGTTTATCTAAAACACAACTGCGGGTGCTAGTGTGTAAATTAATTATTTCTGTAAGTCTCATTCGTTTCTTACATTATTAAAGCGACTCTTCGAGGTAACCACTGGGAGCCTCAGAGTAATGCTTTGTCATGGCTGCAGAACATTTCTAAGACAAGGTAATAACATAACAGTCCTATATTATACCACAGTATATATATACATATATATATATATCAGTCACAGTATAATCACACTATATATATATATATATAGTGTTATTATACTGTGACCTGTTACTTCTGTAGGCCTACACTTTTAAACGTGCTTTAAACATCATTGTATAGATTTAAAATCGTTATCGTAACTAGAAGCTTATTCGCAGGCGCTTAATCGTAATCGTAAGGCAGAGGGCAATACACCAGAAGCCTTTGGCTTTCTATCGAAGTCAATCAGAGAATGTGACCGTACCTTCCAATCACAATTTTGGCGACTGCTTATTCTTAATTGAGGCGCTAAACTAATTCAATGTTTTTATAAGACAGAAACCGCTGTACAGTTTTTGCTGGGCGTCTGCTGAGAGCTCCACTTATTTCCGGTTTCTGGTTCGATTTCAGTCGAGTGTTGCGTTGGATTATTTCGTATAATATTATACTCTTTGCTTTTAAAATAGACTTTGACACATTAGTCGTCCATATCAACGATGAGGTTTGTTTTAAATTGATTATTATTGTATGGTTTGAGACGTGATGAACTTGAACTTGTATACTATTTTCTTGTTCTCATTTCCGCCTACTGGGAAAGGCCTAGGCTTTGTTGTCAAAATAGACCCGGATATGATTTTAATCTGTTCGTGCCTCCTAAATAATTATGCTTAAGAATATCTAGCAAAGTGTAGTTTGTCGTGCTAACGAGAGTGAGCTGGGATGAGGAAATGGTTTTTATTGTTTCTGCAGTGACATTAAGTTTAAAGTTAGCCCTTATGGCTTAATATTTATTAGGTCTACTGTGCTCTTTTCTGCTAATTGATGTAATAGATTAGCTTGTTATGAATCTAGATCAGAGAGCGTCCTTTAATTTAGTTTCTCGAAGATGTGCTATACAAATTCTGGCATCTGTAGGGCATTACAATTATTATTAGAGAGCATTATAATTATCAGGAGCTCTAATATTATGTTTGTGTTCCTATAATATGAGCTTCACTTGTCCTAAACTTGCATCAATGTTTTATACAGACCCCCTTTTGTGTTTAAATTACATGTCAATGTATACTGACATAGGTCAGCTGTATTTACTGGTAATAAGAGTCGTTTTGATTACAACGGTTTTGCATTATCTGGTGAACAGTCATTGAAGCCTACGTCCTTTATTAACAGTTTTTGAAAGCGAGTGATGCTATAGAATTCTAAAGCTATAAGCAAGTAACAAATTACGGAGTTTAAATATGGACCGTAGTTGATGTCTTCGTGATTCCAGTTAAAGCTCAGGTGACTTTTGTGTACGCTGAGCAAATACTTCTGTAATCGCAAAGACTAAGTGCCTTTGGATGTCACCAATAAGTCAAGATCACATACTATATTGAACATGTAAGTTTGCCTGTAAATATAGCTCTGCATCCCACAACTTTTCTTATTCCGTTAAATTTGGGCCAGGAGCACTTCTGAGTAGATTACCTTGAAGGGGTAGGCCTACCATACAAAACTTTTGTAATAATAATAATAATAATAACTGTTCAGTGCTTACTTACTCATTATGTTGCATTATGGGATGTAACTGTCAGGGTACAGCGCTATATTACAGCAAAGTCAAGTGTGACCGAGTTTTTTATATCTACAGACACTTTGTGAGTAAGTATCTTATTGCTTCAATTTTCCTGTTGACATGATCTTTTTTAATGTTAGTAGTCACATTTCTGTCCTCATAGGTTATGGCTAAAGTCTTTATAAATTCATCTTTATATACTTTGTAGTCTACCTCTGCATGACAACGTCTGGTTATAAGAAAGCTGCAACTGATCTGCTAAAGCTGAAATAGAATGACCATTTCTCATAGGTAAAGGTGAGAACTCTATTGCCAAAATTTTACCGAATACCGATATTTTGATATAAATTGGATGAAGCTGGAATTCATACAATAAAAGTGTGTTTCCAAACATTTGTTGAGCTGTTGTATATTGTAGAAGATGTTAAACTTAGAAATTATTCTCATTGACAGAGCTCACACATCTATAGGCATTCCGGCCACCAAGTGATTTTTATCTGAGATATGGAGACGTATTTGTTTGTGAGACAAGGTAACTGAATGGATTGAGTACTCGGCATGCAATGCAGAGAAAGAGACACAGACAGACAGACAGACAGACAGAAAGTACTTGCCCCAGGGATACTTGATTAACATTGTGAATGATGTATTGCAGCATGTGAACCATTGCAATTGCATTATTTCTTCGTAACAAAGCACTGTCTTTTTCTGGCATACTTGGGTCAGTCGATGGCAAAGACAGAACCTACTTGTTATATATTTCCTCACTCATTTCTTTTCAGTTAGCATAATTGTGGCAGTTGCGATGTTTTCTTTCAGGGGAGGATGCCAGGCAGTTGCTACGTTAGAGCAGTGTTTGAGTTTGTCAATCCTGAGCCGGGCGAGATTCGTCTTGCGATCGGGGATGTTGTCGAGGTTACGAGAGCGGTTGACGATAACTGGTTGAAGGGTCGCAACCACAGCCAGTCATCTCAAGTCGGAAATTTTCCAAAGAATTTTGTGCAGCCGCTTGAGCTGCCATGCGCCAAGGAGGGGCAGAAAGTGTTTCTTGCGATGAGGTCTTTCAACGGAGAAATGGCGGAGGATCTGTCGTTTCGCAGAGGTTTGGTGATAACTTTTAGTCACTGTTGCTGCAAGTTGTGAGTTGGTAACTTGGTATTCGAGTTCTGTTTTGCAAATTCTATCAATTAACAATTATCTGTCCTTTATGGGTTGTGTAGTTCAGTTGTGAATCATACTTAAGGCTTGTACTATTTTCTACAACTTTCTTTGTTTTTAAATGTTGCATTTTGAACCCAAAATTTTGAACCCAAAACGTTGGGTTCAAAAATAGGAAAAATAGAATTTGCCTTCAGTCCTCATTAGTCTGATGTCATTAATGTGAAATGTTAACCTAGGCGGCCCTACTCAGCGGGACTAGTGTCCCTTCTGGGTTTCCTGTTGAGGTTGAATAATTACTATTGTTGTCAACTATCTGATGCTGAACGGCTTCAATAAAGAGAGTTGAATTGAATATACTTGCTGCAACAGATTTTGTTGTCTTTAGTGCAGCCACAAAGGCTAACATAATTGGCAGCTCAGACTTGCACTGTGTAATGTTAGATACACTGTCAAATGCGCCCAGGACAAATGCGTCACGATTTCATAGGCGATCGTGACTTCGTGCGCACTCGTCTGTAACGCTGACCATCACAAAGAAGGCTGTCTGCCTTTTTGCGATTGGACGACTTCCATATCTCTGAAGTAAATTGAACAAGTTGCACAGGGTTTTGCAGGTATTGCCATGAGGCATATTTATACATACAGAGATGCATGAATAATGAAGAAATGTAAAAAATTAGCCAAAGCTATGCATAAGAACGCACTAACAATTGGTTCCCATAATTCTAAAGTGCCACCGAATTCGTAAAACCTTCTGCTTAGGCATAATAATGAATCTTTTAGCTATATTAATGAAATAAGAAGCAAACATAACTACCTTTTGTCCAAAGTAAATGACTTTCGTAGAGATTAGCTGTGCGCTCACTATGTCCAGAAATAACCTCATTTCTTTCGACACAGTCTTTTATAGCATTAGTTCGGGGCCTAGTCGTCGCCTGTAATATGTATTTACTTTGTAGTTTTAGCTTATCCTTTGGTATATGCTGTGTTTTCGATCGGCAACATATTTGTTTCAATCGAGTCACTTACTTGTTCCAAAAGAAAGGCATCCTTTTGATGCTTGCCGCTCTTGAACTACCTTTTTCCTTGTGATGTCTTGCCGCTCTTTAAATAGCTCAATTTTTCTGGTAGCTTGAGATAAGACGGCGCTCTAATCATCTAATGTCGGGAAACCCTTTGATGTGGCGCTTATGTCGGGCGCATTTGTCGGTGTTTTCCGGGTGCAACTGTCGGGATTTTCTGTGGTGATATTGTCGGGGCGCATTTGACAGGGCAATTTTGATGGGGCGCATTTGACGTGCCACCATAATGTTAATCTTTGGTGTCCACAGTTTTTGACTATGACACCACAATACGAACTAGCAACTTCATAGCTCCACATGTGTTTGTACTGTCTGGTAATGGCTTATTTAATGAATGTCACTATGATTGTGCAATAGATGGCTATAAAAATTCTTTGACTGATCGTTGTACAAAAGAGGATAAGCACTTATTTTTCAAATTTTCATGTTTCATTAACTTCTTTGTTTGTTTGTAGGAGTTATGTGGTAATGAAGTTTGTACTTTGCAGGCGAACTGATCCTTGGTCTTAACTCGGTCGATGCCAGTTGGTGGAAAGGTACGGTTGCAGGACGTTCCGGCATCTTCCCACTCACTTTTGTTAAGGAACTGATTCGGATATCAGCAGAAGACGCTCAGTCAAAATTGGAAGCAACTCCACACAGCCAGGCTGAATTAGGTTCAGCGAAAGATAAATCTCTTGTGTTGCCCTCTACCGCTGTAGAGGAGAAGCCGGCAGCCAGAGCGCGTGCAACTCATGACCTCGATGCTCAACTAGACGATGAATTGACTCTCAGGATAGGTGACATCGTAGAAGTCTTTCGCAGGGTCGACGACGTATTTGCCTTGGGACGGACTGGTGATAAGGTTGGTCAGTTCCCGCTTGCATTCGTCGAGATCTTCGAGGGCTCTCTTGAAGCCTCCGAGGAGGCTGTCGCCGACGGCAAGAAGGTTAAGTCGAAATTCGACTGGTGGCAGGATCCCAATGCGGCGGAATTGATCTCGAAGAAGTCGCGCCTGGGAAAGGCCGATCAGACACCTTCGTTCGAGGAGCAGACAGCTCCGATCTCGGAGGAAGAGGAGTACTTTCTGAAAACATCTCACACGTTTTACTCAAAGCCCGACGGAAAATCGGATACGCTTCCTGAAGATTTGTCGCCTGTGGGTGTATCTCTGCTGGACGGAGAAAAGCCTGGTGCCAGTCTTGAAGCGGCTAAGAAAGGTGGTGCGCAGTTTGTACGAACTCTGTTTGCGTTTGGTTCCGAGAATGACAACGAACTTGGGTTTGATGCGGGCGAAATTGTTGCGTTGATTGGCCAGGTGGATGACCAGTGGATGGAGGGGGAGCTGCGTGGAAAGCGGGGGATATTTCCAGGCAGTTATGTGGAGCTTTGGGGGGGTCGTACTTTGCAGCACTCGTACACGGATGGTATTGTTAAGCCGTCAGTTGCAGAGGATGTAACCAGTGATCACATATCGAATAAACCAGTTTCGTCCTCTGAAGTTGTTAAAGTAGACGGTGTTCTCATCCAAGAGTCTCGTGTTGCTGCATCTTTGCGTACTGGTACTATTACACAGAATTCCACTCGAGATCATTCATCTGCTTGTGAAACTTTGCCATCAATTACAGTGGATGTCACGAGCGATCACAAGCCACTGTCTTCTGATGAAGTTGCTGAAGCAGATGTTGTTTTTCGCAAGACGTCCGATGTCGATACTGAACACAACAGGATTTCTACCCAAAATTCCTCGGAATTGCAGCCAGTGGATACGCTTGAAGAGAAGACTGTTCCGTTAACAACCGAGAATTCGTCGGAGCCGGGCAATCATGGTGAACTTCATAATGAGCAGGGAACAGCTGACTTATCAGGGTCTTCGCTTTGTGGAGGTGCTGAGTTGCGAACAGAGGAGAAGAATTCGTTGACTGATCGGGTGGCCACGGATCAAGGTTCAGCTTCTGTTGATTCAGCAGCAGTGAATTCTGAAGATGCAATGCTGCAATCCACTGAGAAAGCTCTGACTGAAAATTCACATGAGGCTGTTGCTGACATTGCTGATTCTCCTCTTCTTCAGGCTCCAGAACATACAGATGCTGTTCTTGACACGTCTCCGGCATGTGAGGACAAAACGCAGCTGAGATCTGCGCTAGATAAAGTCTTAACTGAGTTGGCATCAAAAATTTTGAGCTCAGCATTAAAATCAGATGGAAATGCTTCAGACTCACAACCCTTGAGTGATACACAGAAATCGTATACAGAGAAAGACCTAAAGGAAAACACGCGAGAACCGATTGCCTGTGAGACGATTGTCACCAATGGTCTGTCTGCCACAGATGCTGCGGAAAACTCAGACGTGACTAACGGGTCGTCGGTCGATTTCTCCCGACTGAAAGTTGATTCAGACTCGTCTGACCTCACTGCAGGTCACGACCTCAAGCAGAGGTCAGAGAAGCCTGCAATTAAACCGAAGCCGAAACTGAAGCCGAAACCAGAGCTTTGTCATCCACTTATGCAGTCGGTCGATGTTTTAAACGTGCCTAAGAAACCTGCATTTAAAAAAGGCGTTTCTTTTTGTGATAATGTAACCGTTTTTACGGTGGACATTGAGACGGATTGCGTTTCGAAAACAGCTGATGACTCGGGGAATCGGTTTCTCAGAAGATCTCTAGATTTAGAGATTGTGCGGACAACTCACCAGTCCTTGGAGTCTTCTGGAAAGCCGGAATCCCAGATAAACAGCGTCGCATCTCCAACATCTCCAATGTCTCCTGATGCCAGCTGTCAAATCACTTCTGGAGATATAACGACGGTACACTTCAGGAAAGATAGCTCCCCAAAGTTTCTCCGCTCGATGTCCTCCAAGAAGCAGCCTCCACCGGAAAAGGAGTCGAAGAAAGACGCAAGTGGACTGAAGATTGGACAGTCGTTGTTTTATAGCGACTTTGCCGATTCGGGCGTTGCTCCTTCAATGACTTCGCCCGTGACTTCAAAAAAGCTTCCACCACGTCCTGCCAAGCCGAAACCAAATACGACCCAGGGACATATTGTCCTTCCTAACGGAATATTTTATGGGTGTGAGTTGGAAGACAGTGGTCCTAAGCCTGTGCCTTGTCGTCCAGCTCCTCCGAGACCACAGTCTACGTCCTTGTCTCCAATGTCCCCTCCTGTGACCACTGAAGGTATTTCGGTTTGTATATCGTCAATTTTTATATTTCTGATTAGTGCATGAGATTTTAAGACTGTCAAATTGAGTTAGTATAATCAGAAGGGAAATTTCTCTGACTGCTTCTGAAGTGTGGCATAAACCATGATCAAAGAAAATTGTTTCGAATTGTTTACAGTATAGAGTATTATGTATTAATTAAATCCTTGAGATCTGCTAAGTTGAACTCTATAATGTGAGCTCCATGATCTGATTCAACGTGATGTGTTGTCCACGGATTCGAAATGCTTATGTTGAACTGTAGGAATGTTATAGCAAGCAGTTGTCATTGAAATTTATTAGCTGACATTGTTACAACTTCTGAAGCCACACTGAGTCTGCACATAGAACCCAAACTAGACTGTGAATAGTACAGAAGCTGATTGGTTAGATCACTTGGATGCTGGGTTGAGTTCCCTCGAGATAGTTACCATTCAGGAATTTTGAGCAAGCGCCCTTAACTCACAGTTACTCTGTACCCTCATGATGCGATTATCAATGAACGGCTCTCCGTTAACATTTTTTGTTCATAGGCAAGATGTATAATTTCAACTTATTCTTATTAAAATAAATTAATTATCTCACACCATCGGGAGAATTAAGTAATTAGATAATGGAGCTTAATAAGTGCAGAATTAGTAATAAGTGAATCTAGTAAGACTTGTGAACATGTGTGACGTTTATATAATTATCCTAGAGCTGAGAGCTACTATTACCAGAGTAGTAATGTTTAAGATTAAGTGCAACTTAACCTGCAAGGGTCTTGTGGACTGAAAAGTTTGTGTGGACATGATGAGACGCTGTTAGCTTCTATGCAGTTGGTAACTTTTCCTTTTTGTCAGATACCGACGCCATTGATTACGAGAGTTTGGATGTCATCAAAGATATTCAGAGGCGCATAAGTGAAATAGAAAACGATTTGGAGGTGTGTAGGACATTCTGAACGTTTTGCTTTGCAGTGTTGACATCTCAGCTTCAAGCGCTCAATTAAAACTTACAATAAATTCTTTGATGGCAAACTCTAGATGAGGATTTTAGTTTGATAGTAAGCGCATTTATACATATATCTTATATATTATAGGTGTAAGCATAATAGCATGTATACATCAATCAGCTATGTATTATGTAATTATGCATATATACAAAGATCCGACTTTGGCGACTTGCCATCCGAGTGCATACATGCTTACGAGGTCATCATTCTCTCTGCTGTGCACTGGTTGCTCCTTTTACCCACATAGCAACTAGACAGAGACGTGTACTGTCTATTCAGTTGTTGATCCCTCACTTTGGAATGGGCTCCCTCTACAGCTGCACTTGCTTCCTAGGGTTCAATTAATCTCATACATTTTACACACCGAAAAGCTGCACTTCTTGAAGAGGTGCTTATATAAACCATTGTAATTAAATTACATTGTGGGGCGCGGCAGGTCGCCGCCTTGCAACCGAAGGTAGCAGGTTCGAATCCCACCCGCCGCGTAATGACCTTGAGCAAGTTCTTCACTCACAATTGCTCGTGGCGCTTCG